>JAGYHZ010000192.1:0-14405 GCA_024244195.1 Ascosphaera aggregata | reverse complement strand
GTCATGTATGCGGATGATGGAATTGCGGGATTTTACTATCCGGAGGACATGGAGAAATTTAGGGAGAATGATTATAGGTGTTCATCGTCGTCCTTCCACCGTATGATGTACCTTTTGTCTCCTGTGCAACGGTTGTTCGAGTCTTCCCACAAGAATGCAATCAACTTCGTTCAATCGGTCGCGGGACCTCGATGGGTGACAGGAACTCTCAGTCCTTTGCTTCTTGTCTTTGGACCTCTGGCTTAAGCCATTACTACTTCAATTGCATGGCAGGCGCATCTTCACACCCAGATGACTAGATGCGAGTACTCGTGAGAGGGGAAGTGTCATGCCCGCTGTCCCTCTCCATGAAGTTCAATCAACCAGATCAGCGAGCTATGATAAGTGACTCGAGACGCTTCGATAACCTGCATGGAATATCCACATTGTATCAATATGCTTCTCGACGCAACTAGGTATCAGGGTTTCCTTTCTTCGTAATGTCGCCTTTGCGTAGTAGAGTCAGAAGTTTATCCTTATTTGGAGGGTGACCTGCGTAGCTTCTCTTAAAACCAGCTTTGACGCTGTCTTCTATCAACGAATAAGGAGCAGTCGTGACAGTAGTAGAGCCATCACTAGTTGTCTCAATGTCGCTGACGAGTTTATGCTCAACAACCTGTCGCCGTCGAAGAGGTCCAAGTGACGATGATCGCGAGGTTTGGCATGAAGATCCCAACCCTCCCATGAGGCTGAAACCTTGAGAACCCAAGTAGGTCGTGGGGTCCTTCTTTGTAGTCGGATTTTCAAGGCAAATCGGTCCATCATTCTCAGAGGAGTCTTCATCTTCAGACTGGTCATTGGATGAGTCAGGTTGAATCAATGGCAATGGAGCAACGGTCTCCATGTCCGATTCTGAATCGGCACTGCCATCATTTGTCCAACTGCCGTAACCAAGCTGTACTGAACACCGGTGGTCTGTTGAAGAGACGAGTTCGCCATTATCATGGGATTCTTTCACGCGACCTTGGCGCAGGAGGGGTTGCTTGACTAAAAGTGCCAGTATCGCGTTTTTGGCGCCATTATCTCTTGAAGAGCTGGGCAATGACTCCGTAACCAGTTCACAGAATTGATGCGCTGACGGGTTTGCGTCCATCTCACATCATCGTCATCATCATCATCATCATCTCTGTCGTCCAGCATCCAGTCACATACATGCACGTCCTTTGCCACCAAAACAATGTATGTTGGCGTGCTTACGTGAAGCGTCAATCTCCCGAGAGAAGAGATGCGAAGGAGTTTGGCGAGGATTCCAAGGCTCAAGGGAAACAAAATAGAAAAACAATATATAAAATAGAAGAGTTGCGCGAAAGAGGGACCATCTGAGAAGCAGGGTTCAGACAAGCCAAGGACGTGTTTTCGGTGACGCAGCTCTGGCATTGACCAAATGATCCACCCGTGAGAACGAAGCTGTTCGTGCGTCCTCGCTTCAGTCACTTGAATACGAAATGCGCCGTGTTGTTTGCGAACGAGGTCATCAAGAAACAAAGCCATAATACGGATCGGTTCACTGGGAGAACTTCGAAACAAGCGGAATCCTTATCATCATTGTCATGGCACCGGGAAAGCCGTTATATGACCTCCAATGCACCGCTGGACCAGCCTACGATCTGGCGACTCACGGTATCGTGCCCGTGAATGCTCAAGAAGCTTACAGGATTGAGTCCGACCTTGCGACCATAGATCTCTATGTTCGCATTCAGGAATACACGGGTATGCCTATTGGAAAAGCTGTTCGCTCGTTCTTATACGTCATGATCAAGCTAACATGTGCGGTTTCACTTCAGGTATACCAAAGGGATCTCCGTCAACGCATTCATACTTTGAGCATCCAGATCATGTTGATGATCGATATTCAATAGCTATCGAGTTCACGCCAAAGAAATCAGTTTCCGGAAATGATCTAGTGTTCGGAAATGATTTTGATCGTCCAATACGGGACCGTATGCCGCCCGGCTCGAATTATGCCTTGAAGATTGTGAAGTGGTGGATAGATCCAGGCTTGGAGGGAGATGCCTATGCAGACCAACCATATCTGTATGGGC
The DNA here is from genome assembly GCA_024244195.1 of Ascosphaera aggregata. Classification (NCBI taxonomy): domain Eukaryota; kingdom Fungi; phylum Ascomycota; class Eurotiomycetes; order Onygenales; family Ascosphaeraceae; genus Ascosphaera; species Ascosphaera aggregata. The sequence goes on along the minus strand of JAGYHZ010000192.1, from coordinate 12,324 downwards.
CGGCACTATCGAGTTGGAATCATATCAAGATATGTGGTCTAAGAGGGGAGAAGAAAGAGGAAGAGCGTGATGAGAAGAAAGTTGACGGTCCATCGTGTTTCGATTCTGAGGCAACCTGCGAACAATTCGGAGGCACGAACGCCAAAAAGAAAGGCACAACTGATGAGGTCGCCGAAAAGGAGGCAGTCAGTGATGAAAGCGAACCGACGACTCAAACAGTGCAATGTGAAGTCATTGAGGAAGGTGCAGAAGGCAGCGGTATCGAGCAAAGAGAATGCCTTGGGATACCAGCCACTCCTGATCAACGCAGGAAATTCTTTTTGAATGAAGCCAACAGGGAGGCCTTCACATTCGAGGCAGGTAGGATATATAAGGCTGATTTTGGAAATTCTTATATCAGCTTCAGCGGTGGGTTTTTTTCCTTCGATCGTGCGCTACAGTGGTGGCTTGGACTAATGTCCTGGTAGATTTCTCCCTGAGACTACCCGGTTTCAAGGTTATAGTGACAGACTACATTGATGAAAAACATCACGAGCTTCGATACGTTCTCAAGAATAAAAAGACGGGCGAGCTGTATTTCTCCTTGCGCTTCAATCTACTATATCAGGGCAAGGAAGGTGAAGTCAATGATGGGGAGGAAGAGACAACAACAACCCCTGATGAGAAGACACCAACTACGGAGAGCATGACTCTCGACACGGATGATAAAGCAGAAACAGACGAGATTGACTAGACTTCCTGATGATTGTTAAGTATTTCATCAAGCACTGGCATGACCTCGCTCATCTATTGGTATTTTGAGCACGGCAAGACTTTTGAGAGGCATCTCACTGCCACTTTCAACACCACCGGAACAGATGGACTAGGACGATGATTTTTGATTGGACACAATATGAGATTATGACGATACAAAGATTAAATGCTGTACGATAGCAGGAACGGTTTGGCCAACTCTTAAATACATGCTATGTTCCCTCCACGTTCTTATCATCCTCTGTGACTGTTCGTGAACCCTGTTGCGGCCTCTGCATCGGTGCCGGCTGGAAATGATACCACGTGCTATATTAAGGTCAGTAAACCAGCAGCTGGAAATTTGAAGAGAATGGGGAGGACAATAACATACTCAGGAGCGTGAAGCACGTATCTCGCCATCGCCTGGCGGAAGCGGTTTTTATATTCCCTAGGACCCATGATAGTTGGCCTGTTCTTCCCACCACCTTTAATCCAGGATTCAACCTTCTTATCCCACGTATAGGTGCGGATGCAATCAATGATTCCGACAACTACCTCTTTCTTTGGACCGTCTATTGCCAACATAAGGGAGTAATCCATTACATTCTGCCTGACTAAGAACAATGTGTCGTTCCAAACACTCTGATTCAACAACTTCTTAGAATGAGATCGCGTGAAGAGCGGATTCTCGAAGATGAACTCGACCATATTCTCGTCGAGAAGAACTTCATCACGCTTCCCCGTGCTTTCAACTTTGCGGTTCCGCATTGAGCCTTTGAGATCAAAGATCCTGGTGGGAGTTCGATCGTAAAAGAGGTTTTCCATGAGAAGTAGGTAGCAATCGAAATCGACGTCTGTGGCAGGATTTTTGATGATGACTTGATAGAACCCGAACATTTTCGCGATAGCCGAGGGAAGTTCGTGGAACAAGACTTCAGACATGATGCTAAAGTAACCTGGTGCGAATTTGAGAAACGCTGTAGACTCCATCGGAGAAAGCGACTTAAGGATGAAGCGTTGATCGGTGGTCTTAAGAAAGAGTGACTGAGATTTACCTCCTTGCGAATCCCACTTCATACAACGAGAAAGGGACTCAACTATCCGATGGGAGACACCGCACTTCCTACGCAAAGCATCGAATTGCTCAGCATAAAAGATTTTGCAAGTCATTTGAGCCTGACTCTCCTGGAACTGATACTTCAGGTGAGTTCCGGTCTCTCTTAATAACGAATCTTCGCATGCAATGTCTGCTTCATCCAGTCTTTGCTCGTCAACGTTCCCCGTCTCTTCGCCTGCCGAAGTGCAAGCTGCAAGTTTCTGCTTGTAGTCTTCCGAATCGAGGGCAAAAGCGATCAACGAGCTAGGCTCATCCTCACGGACGATTATATCACAGTCCTCGAAGACATGGTCAAGCGTGCTCAATGGATAGTCAAGAGGACTCCAGCCACTGGAAGATCGTTCGGCCCAGAAATTCGTAAGCATCTTGATTAAAGACATGCGTTCATGTTTCGGCAGTTCCTCTTCTTGCTTGTCATCGTCTGAGTAGACAATTTCATCTTCCTTATCCTCTTCTGGTGGGTGATCTGGATCATTTTCTGGTTGCTCAAGCCTGGCATCATCGTCCTTTTGAAGTCGTTCGTCTGGCTGCTGGTCGAGGGCAGGTGCGGTTGCACTGGTCTCTACGGTCGCAATATCAATGGTCTGACCCCTACTTGGACTCCGTAGAGTTTCTGGAATTTCAGCGGGCATGCTGGCAGGTGGCTCTTCGGCAATGGTATCCATGTGGTCATCATTAATCATATCATCCTCCTCAGATGGATCTCGCTCGACAGCATCTCGGACATTCTTGTACACTTGTACTATGGGATTTGACGAACGGGTTGGAATTGCGCGAGAGAGTCGGATTGAGTTTGCTCTTTGCTGCCTTTCTCTCTGACGTTCCTTCTCGAATTCGCGACTCAGCTGTTCAAAATGTCTGGCAAGATTGGAAACTCGAGTAGGCCTTTTTGAGCTTGTGACAGATCGAGGTATCATAGAATGGCCAGGTGCAAATTTGGCAGTTTTAACACCGGCCGCAGCAGGATTCTCAAGATGTTTTCGTTCGCCGACTCTGGGCGTCGGCGAGCGATTTGGAGAGGATGTGACCCCTCCCCCAGTGCGATGCAAAATAGCGTGGGCTGTTCCTCTTTCCCCCGGTTGCGGAGATCTCCGTAACGGCGGGGATACCCCTCCTTGCAACTTTCGAGCCTTTTCCTGGGGTCTCGGAATGGCCGAAGTTCTTTGTAAAGGAGGAGTAATGCTAGTAAAACCGACTAGATGGCTATCTCCGGGATACGACTCAGCCTTATATGTTATTTTGGGCTCGGGAGATTTGGAAGCCATCCTGTCTAATGTGTTCTGAGCAGTTTCGCTGGAGGCACTAGTCATGTGGTCTTCATGTTGCTGTGAGCGACTTTGAGCACGAGAAGGAGCCTCTGATGGTGATACTCCTTGCAATATGGAGGGAGTATCACAACCTTTTGTAGACGCTTCATGATGGCCAGGCGAGTGAGCAGAAGAGAATTGACCGGGTGAAACGGAGCTGCTGAAACTTTCTGGTGTTGCAGCAGTGCTATGAAGGTCAATTGTCTCAGAACGTCGCTCCCCAATTATCGGGATTGGTGGTGTCGGCTTCGGTGACTCAGACTGTTTTTCAGTAGATACTATACCTGAGTCTTCCTCAACCACAGAAACGAGCACATCTTTGGCTTGCTGCGGTGTAAGGGTCAAGCGCCTAGTCATTCTCCTTTCAGTCATATCATGATTTTCATTCTTCTCGTCCATCTCAGGAGGCGTATGCAAGTTCTCCTCACCTGGAGATACCGACACGCCCCTATCAAGGAACCTCTTGAGCTGCAGGGTAGCAAGACGTCGAATATCCTTTTCCGAAGGGAAATAGTTCTTCTCGATTTCTGTGAAAAGTGAATCCCACTCCACGACCTTTTCTTGCACAGAACGTATCATCCTGTTTAAGGGTATGATCTCCCAGTACTTTGATGTCATGTATTGCTCTTGATGCTGTCTGAGCAAGGTACTGAAATCTTCGCTTGCTTTTTGCTTTAGCCGGACAATCTCTTGCCGACAGGCATCTAGTTTCTCCGGTGCAACATTGTCGACATTGATTCCATCAAGTCTTGCTTTCACTGAGCCAAAGAAACGATGCAAGCGTCGTTCGGCTTTTGTGTAGACATCATTTCTTAACTTGAGGTCGAGCTCCACTTTCCAGGTGACGCGCAAACTTGGCACATTCAGGTCAAGGAGGTCGATGGAATCATATGTTATGCAAACGGCAATATCCTTGTATCCAAAGTACCTCAGATGATCGCGGTGCAAATCATGATTGCAGAATCCAGCTCGTGGATGGATGGGCTCACTCCAAAATGACAGCTCCAAATATTTCGCAAATGAGTATCTCCAGGTGTTCTTGGACATGCAAATGGCAGGTGTTTCCGACTTGCAGATCTTGCAGCAATTCCACATGAGAATGATGTTCTCCAACCCTCGTAGTTTAGAAGGGTGGGGTTCGACGTAGACTCGGATCTGTGCCTCCCCGTGGACGTATCGGCGGTGATGATTCATCATGGGTTCCTCACATGCTCCGCCCTCGCAAGGAACATGAGCACATTCACAAAGATGCTCGACATACTGACCCAGAGTGCAATCAGCTTCAAACAAGGCATCGTTTTCGTGTTCATCATAAAATCCAAAAGTGAAGACCTCAGGCCCCACACATGGAGCGAAAGTTTTAGTATTCAAAACGCTATACAAGACCACGATATTCTGGTGCGCGTAGGGGTCGAACATGTTGATATTTCCAGAGATATAGTTTTCCCATTGCCTTTTCTGACTTTGGTAATTGAGATATGCTCGCTCATATTCTGCATTGTGAACCGCATGCAAGACCTCCCTTTGTTTGAGAGACGCTCCTGCCAAAGTTTCGTGGACCATTTCAGGCGTAACCATCAAGAATTTCTTTGATTTCATTTTCTCCACCTCTTGCTTTTCATCCTGAGGTTTGTATTCATCGGCAGTCTTGTCATTTAGTTTCTCGCTATCTTGATTTCGAAGTCGCTTCCAGTTGGAAAGACGCTGCTCGAGCTCTCGTGCCCTCATGAGTAGGTACGGAGGTTTGAACTTCACATATGGTGAAACAGATAATATGGTTGTCTGGAAATATCTGACCATGTCTTCGTAGAAAGACGGCTCAGATTCATCTGACGCATCGTTTCCATGTTGCTTCTCTTCGGGATTGGTGTGGGTTGGCTCCCGCGTTGACACCAGCTTCTCCTGATTTGGATTGAGTATTTTAGCAAATTCATCTCTCATTAGACAAGTTTCCAGTTTGAGATTGTAGACAACGTATATCATGAACTCAGCTATACGTTTTATTTTTGCAAGAGTGGCAAGGCCCGCCCCGCGGAGAACGATTGTACATCCAAGCTCCGGTGAGCATCCATAGAGGTACATATATGTCTTTTTGTAACCGTCATGTACGTATGTCTTCACCTCAAAAGTACCGCATTCACCAACGGGGTCTGTAACTGCGGCGAGTCGATCCATTGATGTGATTATCTTCGCCCGGGTGCAGCGCGATACCGCCTCCATGACAGAGGGCCTCACATTATATGCAGTGGCGATGCCAGCTTCGGATAGTAACTCCAGGGCACGACCAGAGACTGTTTTCTCAACAAGAAGAAGCGTAGGGCGGAAAGCAGATATGCGACTGACGAGATTCTCCAGGAACTCACACTCTTGACGTATGACGGGTTCCAGGCTCATGAAGTGCTGTTCCTGGCGAGCGTATTCAAGGGCGAAGGCAATTAACAGGATTCTAGGTCGCGGTATCTGACGCGGCATGCTCTTCAGAGCGAGATTCTTTGTAAAAACGAGGCCGGAGACATAGGAAGTATCGCCTGGTTGACCTCCTGGAATTCGCTTGAGCTTCACATAATGACGGGCGTCCATGTCATCACCTTGCTGAACATCAGGATCAACATCATCGACGACCTTCAATAGAATTGGCATCATGGCCGACTGCCAACTGTGAGCGTGCGCGACCGCTGCTCCGTCCAAAAGCTGCCGTAAAAGCTTACGCACATGCTCGGAGCTGGCCTTGTTCAATACAAGTGCTGGAGCACTGGCGCCCCTCATAGAAGAACTTCGCGTCATTTTGTAACCCCCGGAAGGCCCGTTGATGGGACTGGCTAACATCTGATGGGAAACATCATAGTTACGGGAGAAAGGACCGGGCAGTTCCCTTGAAAGTCTTGGGGAAAGCCGTTGCGGATTCAATTGAGAACTCCTTTTAGTAGCTATCAATCTCGGCGTTGACTTACCGCTCAAGACAGTGAGATCCTCGCCGATTTTGTTCCCTTTGTCTCCAAACCGGGATCGACGATTTTTAACCGCGGCAAGAATGTTGCCGAACGAGAGCTTGTCAGGCTCGGAATCCTTCAGCAGATTCTGAGCCTCTAGGTCGGAAACCATGGATTGTGCGTCCTCGCTATAATCACCATCAGACAGATATTGCGTAAGCTCAGGATCAATGATACTATCACGGTGAAATGCCGAGAATTTTGATCTCGAGTTCATCTCCTCGACAATTCTCCTTTGGAAAGGTGCACTGTCGTCATGGTACGCTCTGAAATTCCGTATGAATTGCGGGCGCGAGTGGTGTCTCCTATGAAGTGATCTTGATCTGCCACCCATTGTAGATTTCAAGGAACGCGAAGAATTTGGCCGTGACAATTGCCCTGGATCAAAGTCAGTAGAACGTCGGTTCGCTGAGTCAAGGGCCCGCCGGGTGATTGACATTGCCACAGAAGATGCATCATCGTCATCGGCTTCATGTATTGATGGTGCGGGATTGACGGAGGGAGACCTGTCAAATGACTTTGTTCGCGTCACTGCTGAGTTCAAATCATCGACGGAATAGTCCGAGGAGTCGTCTTCGTAAGCGAGAATCTTGACTTCGCAAGGTTTACAAACTCTTATTGTACCGTTCTGAGCAAAGGAGGCGCCTGAAATCAGACAGGTACACTTCGAGCAGAAGATCTGCCCACATGTCCTGCAGTGATGCTTCCTCCGAAAGGTCGTGAACGGTTCGCCGCAGTGAAAGCAATCTTTTGCATTTTCGTCACGCATCCAGAATTCTCGTCCAAGAAGTTTGCTTGCTATAGGAGGCACTTCATTGTTCGGAATCTTGAGACGCCTTAAGCAATCTATAGGCCTTGCTCCAGGAGTCGAACGTGGCGTGGTGTTTTGTGAAGCATGAACCCCTAAAGAAGTACGAACCGGGATGGATTGGCTAGTCTGTTGTCGCGAGCTCCCTCCGCCGTCCTGGGAATCATCACCGAGCATCATTTTCACCGTCGGAGTCTGAGAACCGGACGCAACGTCCGAGGGAGGAGGCTTTACTGACCACGTGGCACTCCACAAGGTGCCAGTTACAATACCACCCAATGCCTGCTTCGAGCCCTCAATGTCCATCGCTGCGTAAGGAGACGAAGGTCTTGATGGAAGCATATCCGATGCGCATAGACATGGCAGATCGGTACTTTGTGAACATGATGGTGTATTAGGCAGGCAAATGTCCTTGGACACGATCTTTGGAGAGCTGATGATTTCCGGTGACAAAATCGGTTTGTCGAGTGTAAAGTATGAAGCGTCTTGGCTGTGGGGTGCGATACTGAGGTCATCTGGATGAATAGGAAACGCCCCACAGTCGGAGCATGGGTCAATAGAGCGTTGTGCAAAGGCACTTACGTTGACTTGAGTAGTGCTTGGAACCGCAGTGGTGGGCGGGGGCACTTTGTTCAGCGGCAATGATTGAGATCTGTGATTGCTTGCGAGAGGAGTTGACGTCTTTGAGGAAGCGCTAGGGCTTTTTGGCAATGATTTCAGAAGTTGAGTATCGCCTAGCTGCGGATTTCCTGAACCGCTAGGTGACAAAGCAGATAGAGATAGCCCCGAAGATGGGTCATTGCCGGAATTCATGGGTGAACCATCGTTCGGCAATCGCCCGGTGCCCGAATCTCCAGAAGGTTGCATTCGCTTGGAATCATTTTCAAGAATTGTAGCTGGTTTTGGGTTAGACGATTGCGTTTCTTGCATATCACCAGGTTGTTTTGTTTGCCCTCCAACAATGTCCTTTACACCGTCAAGCGATGTTTTGAAAAATCTTTGATATAAACCACTTAAACCACCGCTGGCGGGCCCTTTGTCTTCAGCTGGTTCAGGACTAGGCGGGGTGGTAAAATCATTAAAGACAGTGAGCTCATTGGATCGAGATGCGGCGGAATGAATCTTGTTTAAAGCTTCTGTCAATTTGTCCTTTTCAATCTGAGTGTTTGCGGAAGTCTGGGAACCCCTTCGGGGACGTCGACCCAGGGGTAGAAAGATAGACGAAGCCGAAGGGCTTGAAGCCTCGTGGTTTTTGTACTGATGCATTAGGAGCAGTCCAACCGGTGAGAGTAATGCGTCCCGCAGTAACCAGATAAAATCACGTCGACTCTTGCTATTAGTTCAAGGACGTTCTCCAGTGACGATTTCATTCATCCGCCTTCTTTCCTCAACAGTCCGCTCGTAACAGACGAGGTTTGGTGACCCAGTAGGAAGGATGATGACTGCATCAATGCAAGTATCTAGATCGACAACTTTTGTAGATTTCCTGCGTTTTCTGCCCGCCGATCCTCCCCCATTGAGCTTGTTCACGTACCCGATCACCTCGATCCACGCTCCGATATCAGTCTCTGAGCGTGTCAAAGTAGTGACAAGACTATTGACGTCAACTGAAACACGAGCAATGGTAGGCGATGGGTATTGATGGTCAAGTCGCAGATGTCCCGTCTCGATATTATACTTCGAAACACTATGCAGAGGTCAATCCTGAACTATACACCCACGGAGAGAACAATTGGCAGACAGACCAGCCCAAGAATCTCACTCTTCTGCCAATCTCAATCTTTGGGAGTTCATAGATAAATACTTGTGCCGCAGCAACAGGACCGTTCATAGCTCACTTCAAAGGCAAGGATATATTGTAAAATCAGCGGGACCGAAGAGACCTCTGGACTCTGCAGAAACTCGAAGGCAAAAATTCTTCGCGATGTACCTCGAAGAGAAACCAAGCACGGGGTAATTGCGAATATGCGGTATGCAGCAAAGCGGCGACTAATCTCGTGTGATCCCGTAAAATGGTGATTCGGTTGGCGAAACGAAAACCTGCCAGTTCACATCTGGTGCCTGTATGTAAGTGAGCATGTATGAAGGAGCCCGTTATCGAACAACGTAGTCCTTCATCAATGGATTTTCTTTTTCTCGTCAAGGCAAGCTCCCAAGAGCACAAACACAAATTGTCAAGATAACTCGTGAAGACGATTTCGCACACCCATCCTTCACGTAGTTGCGTCGAAAATGCCTTTCATACCAATGGATGTGGTTTGACGACGAATGTGACATGCCTTGTGCCTATCAGTGACTTTCATACGAGTACGAGCGACAAGTCTCGCGGAAATCGATAATGCCTGAAAAAAAGGAGGTGTCTAAGTTCTTGGCGCCAAGCGCTTCAATACTGTATATGGAAGCTCAGCATGTTATTTGAAAGATGCTCAGAGCGGCAGATTTATTTATGATTCCTGATTGGGTTGAAATGCTTACAGTGAAACAAGGAGCTGACTAAGCCCCAAATGGTTAGCCCGACACCTCAACGTCACCTCTTGATGTTTAGAAACGCTTTTTCCTGTCTGCCCGTTAGAACATGCTCCAGGCCTGCTTCTCTTGCTGAAAACAATTTGAAGGGGAGGAGAAGGCGATGAGGAATAAGGAGCTCCACCGTTGTTGTCTCGCTGATTCAATTGGGGTCTGATGTCTGGTGAGCAAATGTGGATAATGTTCTCATCCCTATAGCTATAGCTATCTTCGCGGCTATTCCACTATCGATATGTGACGAAGGCGGCGTGATTTGGACTCTCAGTTGCTTAAGCACTAGCTGGTTTTTGCTATGCGTCTCCTTCCTCCTCGCTCCCGCAGGGAGATATATTTCCGAAGTGGCACGGTCCCTCTGTGACGGGAGGCGGCTAGCCAATAACCAATTGGATTCTCCGCCTTCTCCACTGCTTCGGAATCCCTTCGTGCTTTTGCACGAACCCAGTCTGGAGGTCTTGCAAGCTTTCTGAGCCCTTTCTGGGCTTTGCTTCTAGTTACGCGGCGTTTACTTTTGTGGGAAGACAATTCAGCTCGTGTGCTTCATCATCAATCGGGCTTGTCTTCACCAGAGGGACATGTGCCATGCATGCATGCTGGTTACAGGAATGCGTAAGCGCTTTTGTTGTTGGTTGCATGGGATGAGGCGACATGTTGCATTCCGTGACGTCTGAGCATTGGAAGAACTTGGGTATATGTACAATCTGTGCATGCAGACTATCAATCATGGCTAAAACTCAGACGTTACTTCCCTGCATGCCCCGCAAAAGTTCACCATTGGCATTCACATATGCATTCGTGGCTTCACCATGTGGTAAAGAGCGTCTAGTGAAGAAATTCTGATGCCTCGTGTGGAGAAGCTGTGGTAAGAAGCTTCGTTTGACCCTCGATGCTGAACTCCAGAAGAGCTCAGTCTACTCGGTTGCAACCTATGGCCTTGCATCTCTGACAAAGTCTCCGAGCAGACACCCACCATGTCTTCGGACACTGTCATATTAGCCATAAATTACCTGCAGTGGTTATTGAGGTGGTTGATCACCAGTCTCGATGGTCAATTTGTCCGGCGGGGGGTGGGTGGCAGGCAGAAGGGGAGGATGAAGAATGCGCCCTTGGGTAGTCCTGCATCGATTATCAGAATCTTTGAACTCGATGATTCTGAAGCACTTGTATTATGAAGCTCTTTTGAGCATTCGCGTTCGCAGCAACATGCCTGTCAACGCTGATCTCCGACATTGACCTTACAGTTGCCGGCAGTCAGGGCGGGAACAAGACCATTCCGTTGATATACGGCAATACCGTGGAGGAGAGTATCAATCACTCGGATAAGAACCAATGTTGGATAAATGAATGTTGAACTCAATATTGTTGCTCGCTCCTAGGTGGTAGTGAGACTGCATGGTTGGCTAGCTCCTCAAAAACGACGGTTTTCAGAGTCCCAATAAGGATCGGGAGGCATACACCGCTGTTGGCGTCACTCAGGTTTCTCGTGATATTGAAAACCCCGTTGACTGCTGCGCAGCACATCAACTATAGAGGGCTTTTCCCTGATAACAGGTTTACGTTGGTTTTGCCAATCAGGGGTAATGAGGGGTCCCTGTCTTGAAGCAGAAGTACGACTTCCAGGATATCCTAGGTGAAAGGTTCTTAAGCCGGCACAGTCAAGAACTACCTTGCTTTCGAAGAGCAACAAGGTGTGTGCAAAGCAAAGCGTCAAGGTCAACAGCAGCATTTCTCGTCCAACTCACGTTGAGACTCGTCTCGAATCTCAGGAGTCTATCTCCTGATGGCAAAGGCAATTGCTGTTCGATTCTTCTCAGGTGAAGGTGATGCTCTCATCTTCGGTCACCCTCAGCTCTTTCCTCCAAAATTATCTTGACCCGTAAGCTGCTTCTTGATAACCACCGAGTCGATTGGCCGATGCTGATTTAGTCATAGTGAAAGCAGGATGTTGCTCAATGGGCTAGATACCCAAACTCAGCCTTCCTTCGTTTCCGCAGTAAAAACAACATGGAAGGTTGTCTCGCGCGACGGACTGTTGGAATTGGAACTTGACCATCCGCCCTGTCAAGAGTTGGCCAGGAGGAGATGGAGATTGGATTTATCCTATGCCCTTGGCTGCGATGAGTATATCTACTCACGCGAGGACACGAACATGCAGCCACTGGCAGCTGTATTGGCAGGTGCCAACGAGTGGCGGTCCCACTACTTCTGGAAATAGAAGAGCTAGAGCTGTCGTGAATTCGATGAAGTCATGAACACAGTCGGGTACGTCATGGCGGCAGCAACACCCAGCTTCGAAGCTCTATCCGCTAGGAACGGGCGAAGTCGTCGCTTGGTTCGTCAAGATGGTTGGGATCGGCAATGAAGATAACCTCAACGGCTGTGAATCTTTGATGCTTCTCGCATTATTGCTACCTACAACTGCATCCATGCTGGATATTCTGACCTCACCTTGTCCGTCTCTACATCCGCAGCGAATTGCTTCCCTAAGCCTTGCACAGCCGAATCCGTCGTGAGATTTATATTCATTTCTGATTTTTTGGTCATTTCGTCAGTTCCTATGATTTTGACACAATTGGAACCATTCTTGGCAGATGATGATGGCCAAACGACCTGATGGCAGACTATGCAAGGAACCTGCTCTGAGACCGTGTACGTTATTGGGAAGGAGCGCAACAGCGATATTATTGACATGACCTGCCTATGCTTCTCTAGTTGAGCAATCCGATATACGGGCCAGTGGTTCCTTGATTTGTTCAGACTTGTGCCGGCTAATCCTTACTTTCAAGCGTTCCCGATAATGATTCAGAAGGGATTTCTGCCACCATCTTTAGGCACGGCGACTGTCCC
>JAGYHZ010000191.1:0-14406 GCA_024244195.1 Ascosphaera aggregata | reverse complement strand
GTTACGGCTGGTTGCTATCGCGAGTACTTCAGATCAAAAAATAGCTCCATTCGACAGGGAAGAACGGGTCACATATCTCCAAACCTGCCGTCTAACGATAGTGGCATAGTAGCACAGACATGGTGCCTTCTCAGGCGAGTGTCAGGCGCTCAACGAGCGGAAACAAGGGCGAGGTCTACGGAGGGGGTTAGATATGATCTCATGTCAAGCCTCTGCGAAAGGCTTGCATGAGCATTCGCAGCGACAGCTCTCGGAATGTCAAACATCAATGCTTTTTGATACTTCAGTCTGTCATCAGAGTTTCATGTCACTGAGGCCAGACACAGGTCTATCGTCGTAGCTCCTTCGTGGGTGCTCATCCACTTTTTCTCAAAGCTGGGAGCCACGTCTACGCACCACACACACAACACGCGCGAATCAAACATACGCCTCACATCAAAATCACCAGGGCACCGGCTATGAGTTCATGCAAGCTCCAATGGCTATTGTGCTCGGTTAACACCGAGCACAGTACCAGCGAGATGCACAATTTCTCTGGCAAATCTGAGATCTCCAAAGATACTGCATGCAAACCACACAAAACGACAGGCCATTCTGTGGTCTTCACAACGCAAGGGACGCGTCAACCATTAACGCCTCATGCCAGGAGGCGTCCGGGCTATGGGATCTCTCGAATCTCGCCTGCTACTGCAGACGCACGTCTCACATATCCCCGTAAGGGTAGTGAGCCGCAAATTTGATCCCTGTCAAGAGAGCATTTAATCGTTATGTACCAGGTATTCCTCGCTTTCTCGACCTATTGCGGACACTGTTTCGACAACCTCAGGAACGATCCAGCGCATCCATTCCATGCCATCTGCTTGCTCCTTTCGGTTTAGTTCAAAAGGAGGCCGAGTAAGGGAAGAAAGTGCCACTCACGCAAGAGCTGCGCGTAGCGCATCAAACTCAAAGGGTACACAGTGATTTCGTTCTGATTAGTTCAGTTGACATCAAAGTCTTGTCAGGTTGGATCGCGGACTACTGTGAACATCACCTCTGCATGCTCTCCCTTGCTCATCTTAATTCAGTGCAAAGAAGCCTGGATGTGTCGGAGTCCTGCAAGCCGGTATACACAACTTCGACGTCACAGCATCGCGCAGTGCTATCGGGGATGTACCTCACTCGCTGAATTCAACCACGTCTAGTGAGCCCCATCATATTCCAATACCGCCGACCAGATCTCAAAAACCAGCTCTTCTTGATTGAGACAGCTCCTCCAAAGTACGACTAAGATCCAATTCACTGGTCCCAGCTCGCTGTCTGCAGAAAACCACAGACGCAAGGGCATTCTGAACCCTGGGCACACGTGTACCGGGATATTAGCAGTCCATGAAGATATGGTACTCAGTATCTCACCGACTGATGATACGGGTATGGCCGCTTCTGAGGTCATTACTCGAGGGATGCGAACCTGCCCTCAAGTGACACATTGAATCCATAGCACCCCGATTAGCACCCCGTCACTACCAGCAGCGACAATCTCGCCCCTTTCGCAGCAACCTTGAGACAAGAGGAATTGCCATTTCTGTGCTTGAGATGAAAAACACAATGGAACAAAATAATGTCAGGGCCGCTCAATTCAGACACGGCACGATGGACGGAGTAGCGCTAACAGGTTGTGGGCCGGACTGGAGACCTGGTATCCACATCGCGGACAGCACAAAGGTGGAGAAGCTCTCAACTTGCCAATTATAATCCTTAGCTGTCAAAAGGATGACGAATATACGGCAGTGGGAGAAAAGAAGAAAAGAAAGGGATCCTGTTACATATCTACAAAGGAGTATGGGAACAGACTGCGCCTTCGATCCCCTTTCCCTTCCTTTTATTTTACAGCTTCTAGAGATAGAAGAGTCTTAGGAAGACAGGCAGGAATTCAGAGAGACTGTTGGACACTCTAGGAAAGCACGGGCCAGAGAAAGAGGAGTCAAGTCGCAAGATTCTAAATCCTGCGTACTTTGATGTAAATTCAACCAGTTTCGCTCTCAAAGCTCATGTTCCCAGCCCCAGGTTTTTCAACTTCTCATCGTTGTTCTTCATTCTCTGATCGTCCTATCTTCCATAGGAGCCCTGTCATAGTGCCCTTGCTGATCATCCTACCATCGCTTGGTGCAATTGCCCGGATTCCCTACTCATACTCAGAATATCGCATCAAGTTGCCTTTATTGAACGCCGGTACACACAATTCACCTCAAATTGCTCGTCCATCAAGCATCATTGTCACTGGCCATTGATTCCTGATCGTCATTGTTATAACCCACAATGGCTTTGCAAGCGCAACTGCATCTGGAGTTACCAACTTCGTCCTCTGATCTTTCTGGTCCTGGATCTGCCGGGCCTTCCTCTTTACCATACACTCTCAATTCCGGCTCGAATGCATATGATCGAAGTCCTCCTCATCACTTCAATTCGAGGACATCTTCAAATCAAGTGCATAGAAACAAGTCCCATGACCTTCTTCCTTTCCCCTTTGGCACTCATCAGCATAATTCATGGTCTACTTCCACCTCTCAACCAGGTGAAGGTCCGCTATGCGACGCAACTACAGCTACTACACATTCGTCTATTTCTGGAGGAACACTCTCTTCTGATGCAGTTCTATCAGGATCATTTAATCGTTCCTCTGCTCAGCATGCAGGATTGTTAAGCCTGCGGTCGGGGTCATTTCCATCGACCAGTGTCGGTCAATCCATGCATGTCACGACAACTCCAATGGCCTCAATTGCGGCTCCGGCTCAAGAGTCCTATCATCATGCTTACGGGAATGGAGCTTACGGTTCCATGGATTTCACTACGACACCCACTGCCGACTCGGAGGCGTCGCAGGGACCTTCTACTGCGAAAACAACTCCCATGCCACACTCATTTTCACCACAGTCGTTGCTTCGCCCTGCAACAAATTGCCCCGTGCCACCGCAGGTTGCTGTCAGTGCACTGGGACAGCCATATTCCTCTGCATTGGCACCCGGGATTGCTGCAGGTACCAGTAGTGTTTCGGAGTCAAGCACGAGAACAAGCATCGCTTCTACATCATCGACAGCTAATACTCCTTTGACGCCAATAACTCCTCTTACCCCGGTTTCTACTACTGCGATTTATTCAAGCAACATCTCAGCCCCCTCTAATGATGTATCAGGAGGCCTGCTTCCCATGCGGGGTTCCAATTCTCTTCCAACATTATCCAATGATGTGGACATCAATGAGAATTACATGAGTTTCCATCCAGATATCAAAGCCAGAATGCATTCAGTCTCTCTACCAACGCCGTCTCTGGCGGTCAACGGAAATACCGCTCAAGGATTGTCCCCTCATAATATCCCCGCCTCTATGCCTGCATTAGGGCACCCGGGCTCTGCCATGACAGCTGGCCCGACATCGACGCCACTCCCAACGAGGCATATCTCTCTCCCCAGCCTTCCTCAGGATTACCGTACCTCCCAACCATACTCCACACAACTGGGTTCTCTGACAGCGTCAATCCACCATGCTAGTTCAGACCATCATGCGAAGCATGCAGCGGCTATGCGAAGCCATGTCAGTTCGACAGAAGCTCCTCAGGCAGGTGCTACATTGGGTCTTTCCCTTGGTGCGAACAGTCCCGGACTGGACCATAGCATTTCGCAAGGAACCACAGATTTGGCACCCTTAGGTCAAAGGTCACTTCCATCGGGACTGCCGTCACACCCTCATCTCGCGTATGGTATGCCACCATACACTGCCGGTCGCTCAATGATGGATCATGGCATGGGCCTCGGCATGAACATGAATCTGGGACTAGGATCTAGCGCCTTCAGTTCTGGGACATCGACGGCAGCTGCGGCTGCAGCCGCAGCTATGGCGATGGGAACAGGCCATCCAGGGAATGCCGGACGAACTGCTACTTCCACAACATCATCCGGTACATCCAAGAAGCATAAATGCAAGGTCTGCGATAAGAGGTTTACCAGGCCAAGTTCACTGCAGACGCATATGTACAGCCACACCGGAGAAAAGCGTAAGTTGCGAATCTCTCTCTGCTATGGGAAGTCGACCGAACTGACGTCATTCCCTGTTCTCATAGCCTTTACATGCGACTTTGACAGTTGTGGTCGACAATTCAGCGTGGTCTCAAACCTCCGCAGGCACAAGAAAGTACACAAAGGAGTTACACCACCTTCCCAAGCCAATGGCGGCACGAGCCCTAGTCTGTCCAGATGATAACAACCCGTTTCTATACTTCCACGCCAGTCAATGCGCTTGATCGGTAATTAATCGATTTATGTCGACTTTTTGATCCCATACCATAATATGTGCTTTTCTTGAATAATGCTATCTCCCGTCCTTACGTGGACGGAGATGCCTGGAACTCTTGCACTTCCTTTGACACATAGCCTTTCCAGCAGGCTGCATACTCCCATTGGTTTTCTCTTTGTCAGACTTACTTCACCGTGCAAATTGTTCGCTGTCCACATAATCCCAACTTCTGGTTACACTTGTTTCCAGCTCCATTGCTTTTGAAGAAATCTTGGGGAAAGAATGGCTCGCACGTCCTATGGTTTGTCTTACTGCAAAATTTCTTGCCACCCTTCCCCCCCGCTTCCTTCAGTGGCTTCGACGTGGATCCTACATGCTTTTCTACTGGTTTTCTGCTTGCTGGCGGGCTCGCACTATTATTTTTTCTTTCAATCATTCAAACTCGTCCGCAATTTTGGACACCATCATTGACCTACTACTTTGCTGCTATTTCTTTTGACGCCGAACTTCGAGGAACCGCTGCCTCATGTTGTAACTTTATCCTTTTCCTTCTCCTTGCTTTCCTTTCCATTTATACCCCGCGCCTCCGCGCTTCGTTTCTTCTAGTGTACCCTTTTGCTTATTGCACGGATATAACAGCATGTTCCTCCAATATATATTACTATCGCCGAACATCGATAAGCCAGCTTCATCCTCATCCACCAAACTGCATACCAGAATCTACGCACCCACAGTCCAACGGCTGCGGTAAGTAGAAGTTTACTCCCCACAGCCAGCCATGAAACGACGGGTCCTCTACTGAGGGTTTCCCTGGTCAGTTCGCATTACGTGAGGAGTTGATAACAACTATATGCCTGACCACATATTGTATTGAGAAGACGGGACATTGACTTCCTTTTGGGAGGTAATTGTATTGGGACATCATACATAGTGGGCGGCGTAAGCTTACAGTTGTTTGAAATCAGGAGCCGATACAGCGCCGCAGCAGCCGCAGGCATCAGAGGGCTTTACTTCCATTTCGCGCTGTCTATCGAGTGAGGGAGAGTTGTGTATACGTAGCACATCACAAGACATACTTGTTATTTCGCATTGCAATAGCAAGAGTTTGGACCAGAGCACGACACACTGTGCATAATAAGCATTTGACAATCGTATGCATTTGCTGGTGATGATAGTAGGTAAAGAATGTCTACAATCTTCGCGAGGTGTATCTCTCCGCTCCCGTTTCGTCTAGTGGATGCGATCAAGTCTCTCTCTATTGAGACGTAGCTGGTCGTCCACGCGGTCGGACTGTGACAAGAAGTTAGTACGGGAAGCATCAAAGAATCTCATATTGGGATGGTGATTGCAAGACATACCTTGCTTCCAATCCGATCCAACAGCTGGTTCTGATTGGACAATTCATGGCCTGTTGCCTTAGCCAGAGCATTCAGTCGTCCCGAAGCTCCTTCCAGGGTCTTGATATTGTTCTCAATCTCGTCCTCCATAGCCTCATCCTCACTGTCGGCTTCGAATTGGAACTTTCCTCTCTCCACGGTATTCATCGCAAAAGACCCGTCCTTGCCAGACTTGCCGACCTCCTTGAAGTGCTGATTCATGCGTTGACCTGACTTGTAGGTATCCATCCTGGCGGATTCCCGCGCGAAACGTTCTTCCTGATGACGGTCAAGAATGCTCTGTTCCTGCTTACGGCGACGTGATTCGCTTGTAAAAGGGTTGCCGACGTGGACGGCAGCGAACATGCTGCGGTTGACGCGCGCAAGCTCACGGGCTTTATCCTGAGCGATGCGATTTTCGTTCTCCGCAACGTTGAGGTTCTTATCGGTATCGTGCAAACGTTCACCTTGGACACCTAGACGAGTGAGAGTATCTCTACCAGTTTCCTCCGCTCGAGCAGCAGCAGCCAAAGCGTTGCGTGTTGACGAGACAGTCTTCTCCTTCAAAAACTTAATCTCCTGTTTCGTAGCCTGAACATCTTCTTCCTCTTCTTCTTCAGCCGTAAGTTGCCTCTCCTCGTACGGTTGGTAGCTCGGTGGCTGCTCATCTGGTACTCCTCGGTACCCAGGCCGTCCAAGATTCTCCTGTTGTTCTTGATGACGTTGCTGAGCATTCCCAAACAACGCATTTCTGTTCTCAGCTTCGTTTGGATCAACGCTGGCCATACCACCGTAACCTCCACCGCCGGGCGACGATTTCTTCGCTGAACCATAAGGATCATTGCCGTAGCCGGCTTTGTTAGCCTGGTTTGGACTATAACCCGGTTGGCCACCGCCTCCGTTAGACTGGGGCTGAGGACTTTGAAGATTTTGTGCCTGTTCTTTCTCCTTAGCGGCCAATCGAGCTTTCTCCTGTGAATAAGGATCAAGAGGTTGGGCTCCGACAGCGTATGGATTCACCGTATAAGGCGTAGGGACAGGCGAGTCCTTGTCCTTCTTGCTGTCCTTATCCTTATGTCTTCCAAAAAGGCCCATTATGACGGAATATAACGATGACTACAGCCGAATGAACGAACGAAAACGACAGTAAATAATAGGAGAGAAGATGAGATGGCGATGATTTTAAAAAGTTGGAAGTCTGGAACCGGTGAAAACGTATGCTGGGTTGGATATCTGCTTATTCTTCCTTTCAGGGGGGCAAGTTGATGACTTTTATAAGTAGCGCATGAAACGGAAATAAGAGAAGAAAAATGCGGCTATCAGTTACAAGCAAGACACAAGACAAGCTATCTTCAGCCTTTCCCGACTATTTTCGTACACCGACGAAACAGGAGCCACTATGGGCAGATGGGCACAGTTGGCCGGGAACAGGTGAAGGATGGGCCAACGATTGGACTTGGACCGCCAGTGATGAGTATGGGATCAACCGATGACCCGGCTTCGGAATGGTTTATGTGAGAGTTCGATGTTATAATGGGATAAAGTCAATTCAAAGCCTATGTGATTAACTCATATGACTGCTAATTCTCCCTTGAAGATGTGGTAGATGTTGATGGAAAGAGAGACATGAGGCGTTAACTTGCACTCGCACCACCCTCATGCCTGAATCCCGGCAACAGGAGAAGGGGAACTCTAGATATCCTTTGTGGACTGTTGAAGAAGAGAAAGAAGGAGGAGGAGGAGAAGAAGAAGAAGAAGAAGAAGATAAGAATGATGACTTTGCTAAAGAAAGACAGAAGATCACAGCTGCTAATCAATGATGATGAGGATGGAAAAGAAAATGAACTGCAGGTCGTGAGAATGGATAGACAATATAGACCGTCATATATGGGAGACTGAAGACAGGGAAAGAAACAGATGAGATGAAGCAAGGAGAAAATGAAAAGGGAAAATGTTGCTCAACATGTAACGAAAGGGATATTCTGTCATGTATGTTTCAGAAACAAAGAAAAACGACTGATTGAGGGCAAAAAGTAAAGAAAGGAAATAAAAAAGAAACATAAGAAAAATAACAAGAAAGACAAGGGGGAATATCGTGTGGAAAGGGTAGCAAGGTCACAGAGCAACATGCTCAAACATCAATCATCTCTTCATCATAACCAGACATCTGCCTTTCGTCAGCAGGTCCCCAATTACCCTCGTAAATAGTAGCTCCAGCACGTCTCCGCTGAGCAACCCAACGAGCACCGGACACTTCAAGCACTTGCTGTGCAGTAGGTCGATGGTCTGGATCCGGAGATATCAGCCACCTTACTACAGAATCAAAAGAAGACTCATGTGCCGGATTGATCATGAATTCAGGAGGTTCGGCGAGTTCACGTGTGCGAGCTGATTTCGTCATGGGTGATAAGGGAAAGCCCCTTGGGATCGGGTTTCCTCTTTCATCCCTATGCGTAGGCCCGTTCTCCTCGTCTCGCCAGCTCAAACAAACGACGTCAGACAGGTCGCCGTTGCGCAATTTCTGCCAAGCGGGACCGTTGTCCGGAAGTTCAACATTGCCGGCTGTCTCGAATATGATAAGGCCGAGTGCGAAGATATCTGCCGGCTTATCATACCGGCCCATCAGTATTTCGGGTCCAATATACTCACGATCTCCTTCACCGTCAATACCAGGCTCTGCTGGCCAGGGTGTAGCCAAGCCGAAATCAGCGATTTTGAGAATACCATTGCCTGTGATGAGGACGTTGGCAGGTTTGAGGTCAAGATGGATATAGCCAGAGTTGTGTATATGTTTTAGTCCCTGAAATAAACGACTGTCAGCGACGAACCTTGACGGGGGTGAAAAAAGAAATGCACGGCGACTACAAATGCACGAACTGACTTGTTACTCACCTCTGCTAATTCCAACATGATTTTCCAAGTTCTGAAATCATCCAGTCGTCCCTTCAGTCCGTTCAAGCCAAGAAACCCCTGAAGACTTCCCTCTTCGCAAAACTCTGTCTGAATATAAAGATATCCATTCTCTTCCCAGCTGTCCTCAAAACGAATTAGGTGCTCATAACCTTTCATCTTCCTCAACGCCTCAACTTCTTTCGCACGACGCTCTCGATCACGAGCTCCTGAGATTGGCTGCTTGGACTTCTTAACCGCCCATATCTTCTCATTATGCCCGGCGGCGACTCCTGTTGTAGCAAACATATGACTTGTCACAGCCATTGATGGTGACTGAAACGGTGTGGTCGTCACATCAGCGTTGGGCGTACTGATAACACCCTCCATGGCAGTCGACTTCATCTCAGCGTTCTCCGACTCAAGCCTATTAATACACATAAAGACCTGAGAGAACTCCCCAATCCCAATGATCTCGACCTTATCGAACCGGCTCATCAAGCACTCATCTATATCAACCTTCTCATGGGAGTTCTTTTGCAGACTCGCTCGCTTGAAGGCATTGATGTCTACTGTTCCAGGTACGACACCTGTACCCAAAGCCACAAATGACTCCCTAGGTCCAGTAGGGGTCGCTGGAAAATCACCAGCAGCAGCACCAATGGGAGTGGGAGCGGGGAAGTGATCTCCGAAAATCGAATGACTTCTCGTACTTCCTGCGCTAGCAACATTACCATCAAAGTTGCCTGTAGAACCGCTAGTGCAATTGGCAGCACGTGTAGTGGTAGCAGCAGCACCGCCCGGGGTAGCAGAGGCATCGTGGTTACGGGACTCCGACAGTCTATCAGCAAAATTCGGCGTTGGGACATGGTTCTCAAGCGGTGTGTGTGGAGTTGAAGCCTGTGTGCCAAACCGTGACTCTTCTCGTGAGATATTTACCATCGACGCGGTTTGATTTGGTGCTGCAGCCGGGGGAACCGTGGTCGATTGTCTAAAGAGAGACGTCTTTCCATCGAGGGGACTCGCTGTAGGATGCAAAAATTCATGCTTAGCAGTATGATCAACAGTGACGACGGTGTCGAAATGAGAAAAAGGGGTATAGAACGATGATGGCGACGATGAGGACGGCAGTGGCGGAAATGATGATGATGACAAGGAGATGGTATTGTGAAGAAGTTTGTGATGTTGCGAAGGAATATTCTTCTTATCTTGAGGAGATGGGGATCGAGCGGAGTCATGGGAGAAACGTGGGATCCTCCGCGATGACAACGAACAAGGCAGACCTGGATCTTGATGTGCAAAACGACGATGATGGTGTTGGTGAAGGTGACGGCGGTGATGATGGTGGTGCCGAGACAAGCGGTGGCGTCGCAAGTGATGCATCCCTAGCAATGAAGGTGAACCATCCATGATTGTATCACCGTCCTCATCGCCATCATCAATGTCCACATCTATATCCAGTTCATCGTCACTCTCGCAATCGGATTCCGAAACCGTTTCTCCAGACGTAGGCGAGGAAAGGGACGAACATGAAGAGAACTTACATGTAAGTCCACCTGGTGTCTTTACTCCGTTGACACTATCATCACCAGCATCATCGGCTGCACCGTGATAAGAGGAACTTCTCAACGGCGACTGCGCTAATCCTTCCTGCAACAATAACCTTTTCGACGAGCTCGGCTTGAAATATCGACTTGTAGGAGCGGTAGAGAAGATTGAGGAGGACCCTACTGTCCCAATGGTGGCGCCATCACCGTTCACATTTCTATTGGCATTACCATTGACTGGTGTAAAAGTCTTGGTGGGTGTTGGCGGAAAGCCTACACCAAGAGAGTTCCTTGGAGACTTTACCCCATACCTCGCTGAGGGAGATACTTGAGAAATATCGCCGTCAATGCTTCCCGAGCTCGACGATCTTCTCATCATTCTTGATTTGACGAATGAGCTCCCAAATATGCCCATTCCCTTAGAAAATGGACCAGGATGGGGCATTGCCTTGGTCGCAGTGCCCATCGTAGCGCTTTCGTTCTTATGTCCAGCACTTCGCGACAAGCCATTATTGGACATTGCGGTAGCAGGTATCCCACCATTCGCGACCTTATCAACACCACCTTCACCTTCATCATCATCATTATCGTTGTCATTGTCATTGTCATCGTAGTCCAACCCGGTAGACTCACTCGTCCCACTTTGGTTAGCACACATCACACTTTGCCCCAACGCACTCCGATTCATCTTTCGTTTCCCACCCGCTATGATCGTCGCATTACCGGGAACAGAACCGCTTCCAGAACCATTCGCAGCGACAGTTCCACCACCGGCGCCGGTATTAACAGCAGTAGCATGCCCAGCCGCGCTGCTAGTCGAAGCACTGAGTAAAGGAAAAATAGACCTTTTACACGGTGTATCAGGCATATTCTTCGCGCCTGCAAGCGCTATGTCTTCTGCATTCTTATTCTTTTTCGAGATCAGACCCGTAGACATGAAAGCTGCAGGTAAAGGTTTCACGAGACGGTAATTGATAGGTGTAGCAAATGAAGCATTTGACCCTGCAACTGCGGCAACAGCCGTCGATGAACTTGTAGTTGTCGTTGTTGTTGTGGCTTCTGCGAACGGCGCATGCTGTGGGTGAAGTGTGCCGCGGGGTTGTAGTTCCGCAAAATCGAAAATAGGTCGGATACTTCCGGCCGGTAAGGATTTGGAAAAGTTGAGAATGGGTCTTGCCTTCTTGTCAAGATCGTTATTGCGGACGGGTTCGTGGGAAGGAGAGTCGTCGAGTAGGCTCTCTTCGGAAGAGGATTGTGTTAGTGCGCGCGATAATGGGTGTGAGGAGGTATTGCTGGTCTGCTGCTGGTGGGATTGAAGATGTGAAAGTCGTTGATGCTGATGCTGCTGAATGGGAGAAAGAGACGCAATCGTACTTGCGTCGATGTTTGATTGTGAAGATGAAGATTGATTGTCCGCCGGCGCGGCATTGCATGTCCTACTGCTTGCTCTTGTATGTGTGCGCGCATTGCTGTCATAGGTGTCATCATGATCTGCTAGTGAGTCCAGATTCCTTGGAGCGAACAATGAGAACGGTCTGTCGGATTGTCTCTGCTGAAGGGTTGATTTCCTCAATGATGAACTTCGTTTCGGAATTGTGGAAGATGTTGCGGGTGATTGCGGGAATGAGGGAGCGATGTGACGTGATAGTGGCTTAGCATTCGGTGCGTTCGTACTCAAACCCGCGAATCCATGAGTAGAATCCCTATTTTCAGCGTCGAAAACCGTGAAATCAAGATTCTTTGTGGACGATATCGGGGGTGTTAATGATGATATGGGTCCTTCAACACTCCTCCTCTTAGGCGATGGAGAACTAACAATATCGTCTTCGTCATCGTCAAGATCCATAGCCTCGTCGCTGCGCTTGAGGGGACTTGTCTTGAGGGCGAATGGATTGGATGTACTTCGTGGTTGAGCGGTTGGGTTTCCACGTCTTTTGTTGAGCTGGGAGGAAGGCGCAGGCGCAGGGGTGGGTGTGGGCGCAATCGCTGGAGCGTGTTCGACAGGCGATGGAGAAGGGATTGGAGCTGAGGAAGAGGTAAGAGAATGAGGCAGGTCAGTCTTGCCAAGGAAGAGTGGTGTAGTAGATTTCATGGCACAGAGTTTGTTGTCAGTACCGTCGCCGTCGCCGGTGTGGACGTGATTGGGTGATTGGGGAAGCGCGTTCCCTTGGTTCTTTAATTCGTTCAACGCGGTTCTTTGTTGTTGTTGTTGTTGTTGTTGTTTTTGTGATGCTCTCAAAGGCTGCTGTCTAGGTCGTCGACTTGGACTCGTAGAACCACTTTCATTCATATTAAGCGCATTCCTCACTTTGCATAATTGCATCGAGGTCGTGCTACGCAATGCCTGGCGATGATGAGGGTGAGTGGTGGTGGCGCGATTGATGGTGGTATGGTGAGAATGCGACGCGCCAGGAACAGGACAAGAGTCAGAAGCCGATAATGTAATTCGCGGCGGGTACCCGGTGGTTTGACGTGTGTTGGAATTATTAGAATGCGGTAATGGAGAAAAAGTTGAAGCGGTAGCAGTAAGGGTTCTAGTAGATTTGACGAGAAAAAGCTTGCCGTGAGCGCGTCTGGATGGAGACAGAGATGATGGGCCGAAGGGGCTGTAATTGCAATTTATTAAAGTACTGTGGAAAGTAGATGCGCGATGATGGTGATTATGATTATGATTATGACTGTGATGACTATGATGATGATTATGATTCGAATGAAGTGAATGTGTAAATGGGTGAAGATGCCGATGCTGATGTTGATGTTGAAGGTGATGTTTTGATGGTGAAGTGAATGTCACGGGACGAGCTGTCGCGGTTGAAGAAGAGAAAGACGAGGAGGACGAGGCAGCAGCAGCAGCAGCAGCAGCAGCAGTAGCAGCAGTCGCGCAGGTAGCACTGGCGGCGGCATTGACAGTTGCATTCCCAGTGTTTACAGCATTTCCAGCGGTGGATAGTCTGATTTCATTTGATTTTGAAGGTGATTTTGATAGAGATCGTCGCAATTGATTGATGGCAGAAGCGGAATGAACGTGATGAAGGTGTAGAGTACCACCCGCGTCACGGTGATGCGACGGCGGCGAGAAGGATGCTGCCATGGTAGAAGGAAGGGTGAAGGGGTGAAAGCAGAGGATGAAACGGTGAGGAATGAAGGAAGGATTAGAAAGGAGAGGAAGAAGAAGAAGAAGAAGAAGAAGATGATGATGATGATGAAGGGGTCGTATCTGCAGTGATTTAAGTATATGATGGTGATTGAATTGTTGTTGCTGTCGTCGTCGTCGTCCTGTTCGTAAAAGGTTGATCCGTTTCAGGCATCAAATGAGGTTCAGGTCAGGATCCCGGGAATGTGGTCTGTCAGTCCATCGCTTCAGTGGGTCGATCTGCGCATCCACAACGCGCCGATCAGTTCGATACACACACTAGAAACATGTTCAATGACCCTGTGAGAGTTGTTTCGTAACTGTTGTTGTTTGGATCAGATCATATTGATGTCTCATCTGAAGCAGATTCTCTTTTTGATCTATTTCTCTATTCATTCCCCTATTCCTTCTTTTCTTTCCCATCCCTTCCCCATACTTGATCCATCATCATCATCTTCTTCTTCAACTCTTTTTCGTGGTAATTGTTCGATCAGTTGTTATCTTATCATATCATATCATATCTTATCGGATCTGTTGATGAGTTTATTGGGCAGTGGAAATTAATCAAATCTCCTTGTTTGCTGCCGGTATAATTGAACGCGCTTCTCTTGTTTGTTTACATTTCGCACTAATCATACAGAAAACGCGTCTTGATTCATTTCACTGCCACGCACACTTCTTTTATTACCACCGTTTCATCCCCTATAATCAATCATTCCTCCCTTTCAAGGTCTTCTCCGTCCACTCACTCTCTCACTCACTCATCGTATATAATCTGCATACATCCATGTATTCGTCAGTGCACCGCCATCTCACTATCTCACCATCCATCACCCTCACCCTTTCCAACTATTAATGATTCACAATCCCTCCAAGTTCTTGCATGTCTTGTTGTATTCCATCCAATAAATGTCTCCCCTCATCCTCACTGATCCTTCCTCTCCTTCCAAATATTCCCACGTCAAGCCTGTTCTTCTCCCGTATAGCTGCTTCAATGTCAATCCCCACGCCGTATATGTCGGCGGTATTTGTCTTGACTTGTTGCTTTGCTTTCTTGCTCATGATTGGGCTACCGCTGCTGCTGCTGCTGCTGCCTGTATCATTTGTAAACCTTTCGCCTGCCTCAGTCTCGCAATGACTGTTAAACTCTTCGACAGGGATGTTTCTGATCTTCCCAATCAGATGCCGATCC
>JAGYHZ010000190.1:0-14429 GCA_024244195.1 Ascosphaera aggregata | reverse complement strand
CTGGAAATGTGTTCCCACTGCAGTCGCAACTCCAAGGTGGTCAATTGAATATTCCTGTGACTCAATCGCCCCACCCTTCCCATCGTCGCAACCAATCCGCTTTGCCGACCATCGGTTTGGGTCCCCCACCCGCTCCTTCTTCTGGTGCATCGGGTTCCTTGCCCCGCGATGCCTTCAGCAAATCATTCCTGCAGCAGAGCCAGCCTCAGGGGCGCGAGAACACTCCTCGTCGTGGCCCGCCTAGCGGAAACCACACCAGGCGCCATTCCCTCGCTTTGCCTGAGGCTCGTAAAGCGGCTGAGCTTGCGCAACAGAAACGAACCACCTCTGCCTTCCAATTCCCCTTGCCCGGTGGAAATGGAGCGGGCACGCCCGAGTCTCCAAGCACAACCAATGATAGACCGAAGACAAACATCGTGCCCAATGCCGCTCCCTCTTCCCTCCCTTCGTCGCAGGGACTTGGTGTGCAACGTGCTGGCAACATCCGTCCCACAGGTCACTTGCGCAGTCAGTCATTGGCTACCGGTAATGGTCGCGCTGCACGTCCTCAAACTTCCATTACTCCCACGATTGATGCTAGTAGACGTCCAAGCCAGAGCCATACCAGAACAAACTCTAGAAACTTTGAGGGCAACTGGCGCGCCCAGAGCACACCGAACAATCAGAACGTCGGCGGCTCCAGCCCACTGAGTACGCTTGGTCAGAGTTCCAGTTTTCAATCAGGCCATAGATCTCGCGGTTCTATCAGTGGTTCTATCAGTGGTCTTTCCAGTCAGGGCATATCTCATATGCATCATCAATCCCTCTCTGCGCTTCCAAGCCAGTCCCTTTCTAGCCTCCAAGGTCTTGCTGGTTCGTTGCACAATCCTGCACTTCAGAGTTTGCAGAATCATCACATGAACACCGTGCAGAATCAAACTCTTCAAAGTCTACAGGGACAGGCCCTTCCCAACATGGCTGGTTTCCAGTTCGGCAACCAGCAATTCGTTCAGATCCCTCAAATTCTTGCTGCACAAATGCTTGCAGGTCAGAACACGCTTCCAGCGACTCAATTCCCTTCCTTGCAGCAGAATGGACAAATGAACGCTCAGCTCTTAGCCTACCTCCTTGCGCAGCAGAATAACCAGACTCAGCAGCAATTGCCCCAGCAAACTACCCAACCTGGACAGCCTCAACGCAAGACTCTCTTCACTCCGTACCTCTCGCAACAGCATTTGCCGAAACTTTTTGCCAAAGGAGAGCTCGTTGCAGGTATCCTTCGCGTCAACAGAAAGAATAGGTCTGATGCATATGTTACCACTCCGGAACTTGAGGCCGATATCTTCATTTGCGGTAGCAAGGATCGCAATCGTGCCCTTGAAGGCGATCTTGTTGCTGTTGAGCTTCTTGATGTTGAGGAAGTATGGTCTCAGAAGCGTGAAAAGGAGGAGAAGAAGAAGCGCAAGGACATGGCCGATGCCCGATCCGGATCACACCGCGACCGCCGTATTGATTCCATTGGCGGTGGGGAGGTTCAATCGATTGCCCCAGATGGAAGTATTCGTCGCCGCGGAAGTCTTCGACAGAGACCTACGCAGAAGAAGAACGATGACGTTGAGGTCGAGGGCCAGAGTTTGCTCTTGGTTGAGGAGGATGAGATTAGCGATGATCAGAAGCCTTTGTTCGCAGGTCACATCGTTGCTGTCATTGAACGTACCCCTGGTCAAATGTTCTCTGGCACTCTTGGACTTCTCAGACCAAGCAGTCAGGCGACTAAGGAGAAGCAGGAGGCTGAGAGACAGGCTAGAGAAGGTCCGTCTGCTGCCTCCAGGCGGCAGTCGGATAGTCACGCCGACAAGCCCAAGATCGTGTGGTTCAAACCTACGGACAAGCGTGTGCCTCTGATTGCTATCCCGACTGAGCAGGCTCCTGCAGACTTCGTTGTCAATCACAAAGAGTATGCTAATAGCATTTTCGTCGCTTCAATTAAACGCTGGCCCATCACTTCACTCCATCCGTTTGGTACTCTGATCGAGCGTCTTGGTAACATGGGAGATCTAAAGGTAGAAACTGACGCTCTCCTTCGCGATAACAATTTTGCCAACGATGAGTTCTCTGAGAGCCTTTTGAGAGAGGTCGATTATATTACTTGGTCTGTCAATACGGAATCGAGTGAGGCATTGAAGGATCGTCGCGACTTCCGGACCGAGACCTTATTCTCTCTTGATGTCGGAGCTGGCGAGATTGATAATGCTTTCCATGTCAAAATTCTCTCTGAGACTAGAGTTGAGGTTGGCGTGCATGTTTCCGACGTTGCTCACTTCGTGAAGCAGTCCTCCGCTGCGGATCGCGAGGCTAGAAGACGTGGCACTAGCGTCTATCTCATGAACCGCATCGTTGACATGTTGCCTCCTCACCTCTCTCGTGGTGTCTGCGCACTGCTTCCTGGCGAGGACAGACTTAGTGTCAGCGTTATCTTTGTTATTAATCCCAACACTGGCATTGTTGAAGACGGACCTTGGGTTGGTAAAGGTATCGTTAAGGTTGCTGGCACTATCACTTGTGATCATATCAACGCCGTTCTAGGCAGTGGTAATGCTCAAGTTGAACTTCCTGGCACCAGTGTTGAGCAGCTGCAGCTCTTGCAGTCCATTTCTATCAAACTTCGCGAAAGTCGCTTTGGACATCGCGTGGCTAATCCTCCTACCTTGGACCTCCTGAGTTTGCTCGATGACGAGAACGTTCCCGTTCAGCCGAATGTCTTCCATGCGTCGGCGGCCCATTCGCTTGTACAAGAAATTTCTCACAAGGTTAATGAGATTGTCGCGAGGAAATTGTTCCAGGCACTTCCCCACATGGCCTTGCTTCGTCGGCAGGCGCCCCCTAATGCTAGACGTCTGCAGACATTCGTTCAGCGCATGACTGCGTTGGGATACAATATCGATCCTACTAGCAGTGGTTCGCTTCAGACGAGCCTGTTCGAGATTGTCGATAATGATATCCGCGAGGGCATGGAGACTTTGTTGATCAAGTCCATGGCTCGTGCTAGGTACTATGTGGCTGGTAGCTGCAGCACGCCTGACGAGCGCCCCCACTACCTCCTCAATCTGCCTCTATACACTCATTTCACTCACCCTACAAGGCGTTATGCTGATCTTGTGGTCCATCGTTTGCTGGAGACTGTGTTCTCTAATGGTGCGGTTTCTTTCAACGAGGAGTACCTCGAGTTGGTGAAGACCGTCGAGCATTGCAACGTCCGAAAGGAATGTGCTGGTAATGCTCAGGAGCAGAGCGTTCACATTGAATCCTGTCGTGAAATGGACAAGAAACGTCAAGCTCATGGCAGTGATCTTATCACCATTGGTGTTGTAATCTGCGTCTATGAGTCAGCGTTTGATGTCTATCTTCCCGAGTATGGATTTGAGAAGCGGGTGCACTGTGACCAGTTGCCCCTGAAGAAGGCCGAGTTTAACTCCACGACCCGTGTACTCGAGTTGTACTGGGAACGTGGCGTTCCTTCATCTAGCTATGTGCCTGAAGACGAGCGTCCCAAGGCCAGTCCTTCTGCTTCTAAAGATGTGGCCGCCACTCGTGAGGCTGAAGTTGCTAAAGCCGCTCGTGAGCGCGAGGAGGCTGAGCGAAAGAATACTGACACCGGTACCATTTCGACAGATGATGTTGATGCACTCTTTAATGATGATGAGGAAATTGATGAACTTGGTGATATGACAGCGGGTGTTTCTCTCGGATCACCTGGGGAGACGCAGAGTACACCTACCTCGCCTTCGAGGGATTTGTACGCGGACAACAATAACAACGGACGCTCTGTTTCAGAGAATTACGCGCTTGGTGATAGTAAGAATGCCGGCGCTGCTGCGGGTGGTGATGCCGCTTTGACTGATGCGGAGAAGTATCTGCGTTACTTCACCTTGCGCGAGATTAATGGCGAGTGTGTCCAGAATGTTGTTGAAATGACTCGCGTGCCGATCATTCTGAAAACTGATATGACGAAGAGTCCACCGTAAGTTTTTCCTCTCCTCACCCCCTTTTCTCTGTTTTTCCTGCAATTTACTTGTTTTGGGTGTGAATCAATGACTAACTAGTATATCATTCTTCAGGTGCCTCACGATCCGTTCAATGAACCCTTATGCGTTGTAAAATGCGAGGTCACCTAGAGTTGGCCTTTTGTGTTTTTGTCGTGTTTGTCCTTGTCTTTTGTCTTTTGTTACCTGTTGCCCTCCCCTTTTTCCCCTTTTCTTTTGTCTACGCCTTATTCAGCCCTCTGTTATTTGTTATCACACTTGGCTTTCTTGTTCTCTACATCTTTTACTTCTGGCATTTAAAGTCGTCATTTTTGAATATGATGTTATCGTTTATTGTTTCATTCTCTTTTAGTGCCTTGAATCTCAATTTCTAAATTGGCAAGTCC
The DNA here is from genome assembly GCA_024244195.1 of Ascosphaera aggregata. Classification (NCBI taxonomy): domain Eukaryota; kingdom Fungi; phylum Ascomycota; class Eurotiomycetes; order Onygenales; family Ascosphaeraceae; genus Ascosphaera; species Ascosphaera aggregata. Next base: position 10,021 of record JAGYHZ010000190.1, on the reverse strand, counting down.
CCTGCCTCTGATCACAACCGCCCCTGCTCAGTTGTCTGCATGCTCGCTTGCTCATCGTTACGGTTGGGTGAGCCATTGGAGAAAATGAGATTAAGGGTGAGATGAGACGGAAGTCGTTGCTCGCTTCCTATGTCCCGCAATGATAACGAGGTTATGTGGCAGTTCTTCGCCGGCTATAGATGATGACATTCCTTTATGTTGTTTAACACCAATAATGCAATGTGCGCTTGCCCGATGAACCTACCTATTGTATCTTCTCGTTATTATGAGGTTGGATGTTTTCTATGCTTTTACTGAGTTTTTCAAGACTGACAATATGTGGTTCCTTTTTGTCCTATTCTTCTTTGGTTCTCCTTCAATCCTACTTATTTTATATGAAGTTGACGGTTCCAGTGACTCCTGACGTACGTACTATTGTAACTTTGCTGCTCTGTACTCTCCCTGGCTGTGCTTCCCTCCTCCTCCTTTGAAGGGTTGCTTTGTCCTATCGTTCACGTATCTCCAAGTGTCAGATCCTGTCGTCAGGGGCAGAAGCAGAAGCCCATCGCAGTATCTACATACACGCATCAGTCACTTCATGACCTCAGGACGTACAGGCGGCACAAGAGTGGTGGTGGCTTTCCGCTTTCTGACAAGACCGGCTCCTGTCAAGTCTGATACGTGCATCTGTGCGACTCGTGTAGGCGACTTTGGAGGTTTGATCGTATCGTTCTTGCCTGTGCCAATGACCTTCATTCCGACAGCGCGTCGTTTGGCGCGTGGGCTCACAATGCTGGTTAATTTGACGATTACTTCTTCAGTGCTTAGAGTTGATAGCTCGACATCTCCAAAGTCTCGATCTTCTATGTATTGGAAGAGTTTCGCGTAGCCGTTACATGATAGTAGGAATTCCCCTTCTTCAAATACTGAAGAGGAGGAGGAGGAGGTGGTGGTGGTGGTGGTGATGCTGGTGGTGGCAGATGCGTCATTTTCCGTTGTATTTTCAGGGGCGGTTTGGTCGAGGGATGCATCATTAACCACTCCAGGAGGGTTGACTACCATCCATAGGAATCCAGTAAGTCTTCCTGATGAGCATTCCTGCCTGAAAGCCATCAGTTCCCAGAATTGATCTAGCGTTTTCACACTTCGCCACCCTACTGCAGAGGACCAATTGTCGTTGGTGTTTTTCCGCGAGGGAGATCTGGGGATCTCGCTATCGAGCTCCTCAATATATCTCGCTTTAGGATCATCTGGGAACCGCGGGATGACGCAGCGTGGCGGCGCGGTTGGGTTCTGGCATACTTGATAGAGCGGATATTGATTCCTCCAACGGCATTCGTGTTGAGGATCTGATTTTGAAGTTGGAGGAAAGAAATTGCGAGTCTCGAATTTATCACAACCAGGAACAATCAGATACGCAGTAGCTGAAGCTCGGGACTTGTCCTTTTTAGACCTCGTGAATGATGAGACGGGTTGTTGGACGATACCAAGACTGTTTTCAGTGTTGCCACTGTTGCCGTTGCTGCCGGTGCTGCTCTCACTATGCGTCTCTTCTGATTCGTAGGTTCTGAGAATCGGATCAACGACACGACACCACCATTTGACTAGTGCTCGATCGTCGAGAATATGTTTATCGCCGTTTGTAGCGCTTCCAGGAAAGATGTACTGATTCTGAGCTCGAGCAAAGAGAGAAACGATGAGTCGTTTCCTTGGTTTTTGACTCAGGGAAATGATATGTGATAAGAATGCCGTGGACAAGGCCCTCACACTAGGCTTCTGACCCGACTTAGCAAAGGGTTTTTGAAGATAGCCGGTAGTATCAGCCTTTGAGACGAATACCACAGTCAATGACTCGGTTGTATACACCAGAACCTCTATCGCAAATGCAAGCAATTCTCCTTGTCCAGTACTTTCGTCGCTCATCTTGGCTGCCGTACGTGATGATGATGATAGTGAGGGAACGGTGACAAGAAGCAGATGCTTCTCACATTTTGTCGGTTCGTCATCACATCCTGCAGGAGAAGAGAACAGCGCCGGGCATGTAACGGGAGCAGTCTTCAGATGTCTGATATAGAGACTCGTACCCTTTGGCAGAGCCTTTGCGAATGTTGTCGCCAGACTGAATGCACTCATCGAGGATCTCGACGGGGGAAAGGAGGTAGTTTTGCCAACGACAAGACAAGTTTCTCAACTCCAGGATGTCTATCGAATGAAGCTTTTGCGCAATCTGAAAAGCAGCTTTCCAAATAGCACTTCGTACTCGTACTTGGAAGTGTAGATGGCAGGCAAAAAAGGATGGATAATAGTCGTGTTTCTCTCTCTCTTATATTAATAGAGCTCAGACCTCGAATACCCATCTATCCCTTTCTCCACCACAGACATCTATCACCAGGTTGATCGCCAGTGCACTCGCTCGATTCGAGCCTGTGTTTCTTCTGTATGTCTTCGTCCGTCCGTTCGTTTGAGGTTGTGCGGGTGCGGATGCAGATGCAGATTCCAAATGGCACGCAGCGCAGCACACCCAGGGGTTGGGGTCAAGCGGTTGAACCTACAATCAATACGATCGAGGCTATATTGAACGGAGAGTTCCTTTTTTGTTGCTGCTGCTGCTGCTGCTGTAGATGATTGCTATGGTCAGGTCTGGAAAGAAGAGAGAGCGAGAGCAAGAGATGATTGAATTGATATTCGTTGGCATCTGTCATCATTCTGATGCTGTTTCGACCAAGATGCATGTATGCATGAACCAAGGTTAATCACATTCTCAATCAGAAGGAAAGGAAGATCGAATTATTGGAAGAGAAGAAAAGAACAGAAAAGGAGATTATGAATTCAAACCACCAGCCCTTTCTATGGCAATATCTCATTATACGATTAAGAACGGGTTGTGAGTAGTATGTATGTAAGTAGTATGACGGTGCCAATCTGCATCACCCAGTCAAGTCATAAGTGCTGCGAAGAAAAAAGAAAACAATGTTGAAATCAAGGGAGATGGAAGAGACACAAAAAAAAAGAAAGAAAGAAAGAGAGAAAAGGGAACGCCCTGCGTCCTTTAGTCTCCTCCTCCGCCTCCTCCTCCTCTTGCTGATATTAATTAGTTGTAAAACTTCTTCATAATCAAATGTAAAAACAGATTGACATTGACTCGTAGCTGGCCTTCAAAAAGGTCCATGAATTGGTTGTTGTTGTACTGAGCTTGCAGGAGATCGTCCAGTGGGAGTTGAGCACTAGCTTTAGGGACAACCATATTCCCGGTGGTTCCTTCAAGCATGAATACTCCAACCTCATTGCTTGATATCGTCAAGTCGACCCGGTCCCAGTCTCTCTCACTGTATCCCTTCCAATATACTAGCACACCTCTGTTGGCCAAGTTGCGCGCTGAGTACTTGTACGATCCGAACTTGACCTCCCGTCCCAGCTTCGCCAGTTCTCTCTGGTGGTCCCACTGCTTCGTAAACGGCATGAGGAACCGCTTCTTTCCTTTCTTGTTCTGAAGAGTTATCATCGCCTGTTCAATGTATGTGTCATAGGTCTTCATCTGGGATTGGAGGTAAGCCGCTTGATCATTCAATCTTGTCAACGTCAACTTGGCGCCCTCTAATTCTTTCTGTCGCTGTAACCTCCTGCGGTGTTTCGTCCTGATATCAATCGCTATGGCGTTGAGAATATCTTGGTAATTGTTGTTGCGAGTAACTTTGCCCCTCTGCTCAAGGAGTAAGATATGTTCTAATGCTGTAGCTTTCAGTTCCTGATAACTCAGCCTACCGATATCTGCTAGAGAAGCGCCGCTATCTGCGTAGGCTCCTCGTTGACAGCTGTTTGCCGATAGTTCATCGTGCACCAATTTTCTCCATTTTTTCTCATCTTCAATCGTCGGTTGTCTGAGCATTATATCCAGCAGATTGGCCCCTGTCTGCACCCGGATGATGTATAAGATGCAACGCTTCGTTTCTATCATCAACGTTCTTGCGTCCGTCTCTGAATCGTCGATTTTGTGTAGTTTCGGTGTCAGGGTCAGGTATATTTCCGTCGAACTATACCGCATCAGCTCTGCCTCATGTTTCTCGTTCTGTAGCTCATTAACAAGATCCCTAAGCACATCATGCGGATCAGGACAAATGGCGTCAATGTTGGCACAGACAGTCCGATTGATGAATGAAATGTCGGACATCTTGATATAGAGGGTTGGTTTCTGCTTAGCATATAGATCGTTGAATTCATCAATGTCGAAGTAACCTTCAGCGTCTTGGACCTGTATAACTCGAGCCCAGATCGAAGCAAGATGCTGAGCGGAGTTGGCTAGCCAAGGATTAAGCGGCACCAAGTATCTAGTGTCCCCACCAAATTCTGTCGCCGTAGCCACGTGGCCGATGACTCGCGCAACGATGTTAAGGTTGCGTTTCTGCTCTTGAGTCAAGCCGTGATCAGCGGCATTATGCTTCTCGGGTTCGAGCACGGCGGGACGGAAGTAGCTTCTCCATATCCATTTTCCAGTAGCCTTCAATAACAATCCTTTGTTCTCATTGGGAAAATGCTTGACCAATGCCTCGTACATCTGTCGTGCAATGAACCGCACGCTAAACGGCATTTGATGCAGACGAGATTCCAAAGACGCAATGAAATAATCGGCAATATCACGAAGGTCTTGGAGATTGCGGACGAAGACGGCTTTAGTCTCGGGATCCTGAGCGGCTTGTTGTTCACTGACATTGGGATCGCGCCTGCTTCTTTTTCCGGTTCGCAATTCTTCTTCGTTAATCAGAAAACGGTAGATCCGCAATGGACTACTTTCAAGATCCAAGGAAGCCTCGATGATGTATCGCTTCACCAATTCACCAAGAACATTGCCAATGAATTGGCGGTCTTTGGGCGCGTTTCTATAGACGCCAAATACTTTGTTCCATAGAGATTGGCCTTGACGTTCGTAAGCTGCCAAAGAAGGGGAAGCTTCAATCTCTTCGCGCACCGATCTCACGATGAGTCGGACAAGATGATACTCCTCTCTTCGCTTTTGTGCGTAACCAAACAATCGCATGGTAGCATGCTTGATGCCCTCAGCATCCTTCTCGGATATGCCCTGTTGCTGCAATGCTATGAAGAGACGAGCAACATACTGCGGCTGAGTTTGGAGGAAAAAGAATAGCTCTTGGAACTGTTCAAGCCTACGCCTTGAATTTTTATTGATTGCCTTCAGATCGAACGGATCCTTATCAGCATTGGTGATCAGAGTCCCAATATGGCCGCCGAAATGCTTTTGCCGTTTAATGACTTCATCGAGAGTGATTTTGTTCTGGACTAGAAGTGCGATCTTCGTATCAAGCTCACTGATGTGTTCGTCCGCGATTTCATTCTGTCGAATCTGCTGGACGACAGTTTTGCGTACTCGCTCAAATTCAATCTCCTCATTGAAATCAAAATCACTGTCATTGAGCAGGTGCACGAATCCCTTGACTGTACCCACGGGGGGGTTTTTGCCCGATGTCAAGCTGCGGTATGCTTCACCCTGGACCTTCGCACGGAAAAGACTTTGCACCTTCACGACTTTTTCCATATTCTCGCGGTAGTGCTTCTCCTTCGCTGCAAAGTTTTCACGGACAAGATGTCCTCTCATCCATGACTGAAGCTCCAATATATATTCCTCTTCGGCTTCAATGTCCATCAAATCATGTCCGACACTGAATCTCAGATTCCTGCCTCGTGCAAGGGCTTGCAGCGCTTCAATCTCAGAAAGACACGCATCTAGCTGCTCAAACAAATCAACCAAAGTGACTCTCTGTAAAGCACCTCGTCCTAAAGCCTGGAACTTAATAACCTGATCTTCTTCCGCGAGAAGATCCTGGTGATCCGCACCGACTTTCTGCAGCCACAACTTCCCTCGCGCGAGTGACTGGAACATTACTATTGAGTCCTGATTCTCTTCCAGAGCACTCAGAGTATCATCTACCCAGTCACGTTGCAATGCTCCCCTGATTGAGCTCTGAAGGTCAATTACGCACGCTGATTCGTCCTGAAGCATCGCTCTGATATCATCAATAATACCCCTAGATTGATTAGCCCTGATGAGACTCTGAAGTGCTACCCATGAATCATTGCAAGATTCAAGTTCAGCTTGGTAAGTCGCTAGCGACATTCTTTCCAGGTAACCACGCGTGAAGCTTTGCAAGCCTGTCCAATCGGATTTGAACTCGTCCAACACCGAGGATTGTGTCTTGAGCGATGATCTGATCAGATTTCCCCTGACTAACGACTGCAAGCTAATAACGGTAGGCGTGTGTTCCTGCAGAAATCTCGATGTAGCGGACAGCTTGCGGCGAAGATTCATTGCCCTAGACAAAGCCTGCAAGTGGATGAGTTGCTCTTCAGAGTCGAGCGATAAGGCATGCTGCCTAGCCAGCTTCTGGCGGAGGAAGCTTCCCCGAACGAAGCTCTGGAGTTTCTCAATTATTTGCGCCTGTTGCTTGAGCTCCGTTGTTCGCCCTCGATTATTTCTTCTGACAAGGAATCCCTTGATAGCTGCCTGCAGGCGGTGTAGTGTCATGCCAGTCTCAGTATCTTGTATCTGAGCATGTTGCTGTTCCACAGTCCGGCGCACCAGGAAACCCTTGATAGCTGCCTGAAACGAGCAAATCGGCGTCTCAACACGGAGCATGCTTGTTTGCTTTTCAGCAGCAGCGCGTCTCTGCATAGCTCCCTTAAGAAGCGCTTGAAGTTTGCAGACCTGCGGCTCAACTTGGCGCAGTTCTACGAAAGATTGCGCCATCTTCTTCCGTGCAAGGGCAGCCCTCATTACTGCCTGCAGTTGAATGACACCATCGGTAGCAGCTTGTGTCTCCTCATATCGATCCATGACCTCGCCCCTGACAAAAGCGCCCCTGATTGCGGCCTGAAGCTTAGCCACCGTCTTCTCCTGTGCTTTCACTCGTCTTTGGACATGCTGGAATTGAGTGCGAGCCTTATGACCGCGTATTAGGTTTTGGAGCATGGCTACCTGAGGCTCTAGTGATTGGCGTAGGTTGTCCATCTGCGGTGCTTGCCGCCTGACTAAGAATCCACGACACATTGGTTGTAGAGCAGCTGCAATGTCGTACATACTCGAACCAAGACTCTCGCGGACAACCTGACCTCGTATGATTGATTGGAGATGAATGATCATCGGTTCATTTTCCCAAAGTGTCTCCATTAGCTCACCCAGTCTAAGGCGTTCAAGAGCACCTCTAACTTGGGCCTGAAAATCAGCAATCATCTCCTCCATCTCATGAAGCTGCCGATCAACCTTCTCCTGTTCAGTCTCTTCTGGCTCAGCACCGAATGTGGCACCAACCCCGGAGAAACTTGGCATCGTGACGCCGGACTTGTCAAGGCCCTTTTGCATCTGTTCAAGCTCATCGGTCTGAAATTCGAGTTGACCAACAAGGTTTCCAATGCGAAACTCCACGACGCCGTTCTTGTAAAGAAGCCACGACAGTGCATGAATGCAATATATGACCTTGGGGATATTCTTCTTATCATAAAGATCAATCATCTCGAAGCGAAATACTTCAGGCAGTTCGACAGCATCAAGAAATTGGAAGAATAGGGCAATATTGTCCGTATGTCTATACTGCAGTTTCGGATGTCGAAATATTTTGAGCGGTTGGTCAGGGTAGAAGACTTGTACAATCTCGGCCAGAGTAATGCCGTTTCTTAAGGCCTCTTCAAGCTGCACGATCGCTGGCAATGGCTGGCGAATAACATCTTCAATCCATTCCTTAGCCTCACCAATATGACAGAGATACTCGTAAGCTTGAAGGAATTGTCGTTGCTTATCCATGAGTTTATTCGCTGTCCATGCCGTGATTCCTGCCTGCTTCGTGGGACTCGATTCCCGGGCCTCAAGAGGTATTGTTGAATTGCCCGATTTCAGCTGTCCGTGGTTATGATGATGTTGATGACTCCTTTGCAGGTTCGCCACCGAAGGCATGGATAAAAGGTCTTTGTCTCTGGAATTAGCAATGTCGGAAAGCGTCCGCAGATGATTGACTGATGATTTCTGGAATTTCTGCAGTTCTGGCGCAGTGAGTGTCGTAGAAAAGACATTTGGTTGGGAATGTGAGGGTGCATGATGAGAGAAGGATTTTCGGTTCGCAAGTTGATTGCTGTCAGGGGAAGAAGGAAAGGGGGTGGAGTGTTTGTCTCTGGTCGGTGACGGTAACTCGGGTGGAAAGTCCGTGAACATTTTCGAGGTTGAAGAAAGTCGCAATGCTAGGTCGACGGTCTGACTTCGAGAATGAGTAGGAAGCTCCCTTGTTGCCGCTCTTCGCGTGTTGTGTATCTCTGCTTGGTGGTCGAACTTGACGTTTTTTGAATTTCTCGAGGTACCCGCAGTAGCAGTAGCAGTAGCAGTAGCAGCTTTGTGATCCCCTCCAGTATGCTGTGTCTCTTTATCTTGTGACGATAAAGGAACTGACGATGTCAACGGAAATCTGAAATCAGCATATTCGGAGAGAACTTTCGTTGGCGACGGTGGTGCACGTGCACGTGCATGTGAATGTGAATGTGAATGTGTCTGTGTATGTGCATGAAGTGATGGCATGAAATCAGGATGCTCGCTGCTGTTACTACCAACACTGCCACGATTCATCCTCCTTCTCAGCCAGGCCTCGTCATAATCTTTATCTCTTGGTAAGCGCTGGTGAGACGACGACGGCGGCGACGAGGGAGGGATGTGGTTCAGATCCTTCAGAGTTGATTTGGTGTAGCTGGTGCGTGAGGGACTGACATTTTCCTTTACCCGTGCTTGGCGGGCAGAGCTTTCGATGGTGGAGTCGTATGGTGCGAACTGACCGGATGCACTTGGATTTGATACATGATGATCTCCCAATAGAGGCGGATTGAGTTTCGTAGGTGATTGAGACCGTGTGGTGTGGTAGGTGGATGTGGTCAGGTTTTTTACGGGAGATGTTGGGCGCAAGGACCGACGTATACTATCGTAAGTTTCAGCTGCTGTTGACAGTCGAGGCAAATCGAGATTTGGGTGAGATCGGCGTGAATTAGAATTGGTGATCTTCGGCGGACTAGGATGAGATTCCCTGTGGGAAGTTTGGAATAACGAAGGTGGCTGTCTGCCACGGTAACCACCACCACTACCTGAAACGGACATGGTGATGATGATGATGATGATGATGATGATGATGATGATGATGATGATAATGATGAAAAAAAAATGGGGGCGACGGGAACCACGATAAAGATGGCGCGGTCAAGCGTCAACGGTAGGGTGAGCTGTATCCGTGTGTTAATATCGCAATTGAATGACGGAACGTTCAATGGTTCGAAAAAAGAGGTTCGACTTAAAGAGTGGGGTCCATTACATTACCTACCCTTGCGGAGATGTATATCATCGACTGACACTGAGGTCGTATCTGCAGTGGTTGACAGGTTCTTGACGATTTCCTCCTTCTGCCTAAGCCTGCTCTTGTTTGTGTAGTAGTTTGCCATATAACAAGCGAAAAATATGACCAGGATGCACAAACCGACCCACCACGGCCCCTTGTCGATGTTGTTGCTGGTGCCGATCTTGTCTAAGCGGGCGTCGATGCTGTTGAAGCGGGCGTCGATGCTGGTACTGATGCTGCTGAAACGGGCGTCGATGCTGGTACTGATGCTGTGTAAACGGCTTTCAATGTCGCTTAGACGACTGTCAGTGCTGCCTAAGCGGGCGTTGATGCTGCTGAAACGGGCGTCGATGCTGGTGCTGCTACTGTGCAAGCGGTTTTCAATGTCGCTTAGACGACTTTCAATGCTGTTGACGCGGCTTGGCTGATCAATGGCAGTGCTGAAGCTGTTTAAGCGGGCGTCGATGCTGCTGCTGCTGCTGTGCAAGCGGCTTTCAAGGCCTCTTAGACGACTTTCAATGCTGCTGACGCGGCTTGGCTGTTTGGTGATGGTGGTGGCGGTGGTGGTGGTGGCGGTGCTGCTGCTGTTGCTGCTGCTGATGATGATCTAGCACATCTGATCTGGGTGGCACAGGCGTACGATCGCGCGTCGCATCTCCTGGACAACCTAG
>JAGYHZ010000019.1:12681-25906 GCA_024244195.1 Ascosphaera aggregata | reverse complement strand
CCATAACCACCCACTCACGTCAACAGGAACCCACCCCACCAATTCCCTCATTCACATCCGCACACTCACTCTCCTTTGAGTCAGATAATGAGCCACGTTTTCTCTCCCAGCCCGACCCAATAACTCATTTTGAACCGTCATTTTCCATGGCTGCCACCCAGAAGTTGGGCAATAGCAGTGGCGTAATTGCCAGCGGCCGTGCTTCATCCATCTCCCGTGCGCGTTCCCAATCTGCGCGACCTGCCGGCGTTCGTCGCGTGATGACCCCCTACGCTGAACGTCAGCGGCGACGGCGTATTGAAAATGAAGGACGTATTGATAAGACGATGTTTCGCTTATCCGAACTGGTGAAGCAGAATGAAGAAGATGTAAGGAAGGAGGAAGAAGAGAGAGGTAGGAAAGGGCGAGAAGCAGGAAAGCGATATGGAAAGGGCGATATCTACTCTAGGTACGAGGCGGAGAAGGAGAGACGGAAGAGAGCCGAGGAAAAGGCTGTGGAGGCGTTGAAGAAGATGAGGGAAGAAGGCGAAGAAGCCGAGCGGCTTAGAGATGAGGAGGAGAAACGGACGATGGCTGAAGGCGCGAGCGATGGTAGTGATCTCGATGGATTCAGAACGCCTTCACCCCCGGCTTCCGCGTCGTCGTCGCAGGAAAAAGGGGGCTGGCTCCCTGCTATCCTGACTTCTGTTCCACGCTCTATAAGTCGCGCTCTCGCGAGTCCATTTGCTACCAAAAGACGGCCTGGTCGAACAACCCCAAGAACGGAGTCAAGGATCGGCCAATTCAAGGCTTCGCCCCAATACTCATTTTCTCCGAACTTTTCGAAGTGGGCGAGTAAATTCGCTGTGAGTCCAGTGAAGTGGGGCAATAAGACACCCTCGTCGTCGCAGGAGACGACAGTTGAGGGGAAGCGCGAAGAGGAAAAAGAGGAAAAACCACAAAAAGTGGAAGAGAAAAAGAGGGTACGGGAGAAGACATCGCAGAAAGAAACGACACTTGCGACGAAAGCGACTGTTGCACGATCAGAATCAGAGGGAGAGAAAGAAGATGATCTGGGGTATTCATTGCTGCCACAACCATTGCAAATTGTCCCCATGCATGATGACATTATGGAATCGATTGAACGCAGCGACTCGCCACCTGTCCCTTCTAATCCTACCTCGGATGACATCGAGACAATCTACGAGAATGGGATTCCAGTCTGGGATAGCGAGAAACCAAACGGTGGGAAGAGGAAGAGGTCAGAGAAAGAGTTTGAAGTTGATGCGGCGAAGGGTGGTGCTAGATGGGAAGGATACGAACGTGATGAACATGATGCAGAAAAGGCACCTGACGTTGATGAGGAAGATGGACACGCCGTAGAACATGAGGAAATGGACACACCTTCCAAGCAACTCCTGGAGTCGCAACGGGAGGCCACTGCAAGTTTCTACCACGATGTTCCCACTGCCGACGCGCTTCGCACCATTCCTGAAGATGAAGAAGCTGGTCCTGTTGACTCCTACGAAGTCGATGATCATAGTTCTCCCGCAATGAAGCGGATTAAACGAGTCAGGTTTGATCACAGTCCGCAGGACACGCCTTCGAAACTTCGCGCCAGACGCTCCTTGCAGAATTCCTTGTTTGGACCATCTGATAAATCAGCCGATGCTGCCTCCTCATCTTCATCCACCGCTATCAGTACGCCTACACGGAAACATTTCGCCGGATTGAAGTTCCAGCACCTTGCTACACCTCCGAAGTATACCGTCGGCGGCGCTGTTCTCGATTTCTCACCCATGAAGATGTCATTCAATGCTCATCCTGACGCGGCCCTTAAGGTTGATGATGTTCACGCCGTGCAGGTAGGTATTATCAAAAATAGTGAGAGCGATGTCGACGAGGATGAAATTGAATATGCGACAGGACCCAAACAAATTTTCGAAGTGAAGCAACCCAACAAGAATTCGTTTGGCAGTGATGTCATTGACAGTGAGTCAGAATCCGAGAGTGAAGAAGAAAAGACGACGACCGTTGGAACATACGAGGGTGAGAGAGAGGATGCTGTGAAGGGCGAGACTGCGTCTTTGTTCAGCCAGTCTTTCAACTCCTCTATTTTCAATGCTTCAAAGTCGTTATTCAGACCTCAGGGCGAAGAGCAGATATCGTCTTCTCAATTGTCCACCGCTACTGAGCCTCCTTTCACACCGAAGAAGAGTATCTTTACGCCTTCACCTGTCATGCCATCGCCGTCAGCAGCACCGGCAACACCATCAACATTTGCGTCGCCCTCTGCTCCCGCCCCGGCGAATTTTACTGTGAATGCTGGTATGACTCCAGGACGACATGATCCTGCTTACTTGGAGAAGATCAGCAAGATGAGAGAGAATGCGGAGAAGTACAAGCCGAAGAAGTCTAGTGGGTTGAGAATGAGTAGCGAGACGCCCGGGGAGAGGGAAGGAATGTTGAACAAACGTGGTGATGAACAAGCAGATGTCGAAGCCGTTGCCGAATCCACAACCGATAGTACCGTTTTCAACGCTCGAGAGGTTGCGCGAACGAAGCCTGCGCAAGTCGCAAAACCTGATGGCAAGGAAGAGGAGCCTTTGTTCGTCCCAGCTGAAGGGAAGGGGGAATCAGGAGAAAAGCTTCCTGAAAATTATGATGAACTCATGTCTCAATATATGAGTCTTGAATGGCCCTCGCCCAAACCATACGCTGAAATGTTCGAAGAGCACGCTGGAGAGGATGAAAATGCAGAGGGGCAGGCTGTATCCTCATCCCCATCTACGGTTACGTCGTCCGAGCCTACGTCGCCTGCGGTCAAGGAAACCAAGTCACTGACGGAACTTGTGAACAAGTACTGGACTAAGGAGGATAGTACAGCAGCGTACTTGTTGTTTGACAAAGAGTTTTCAAGATTTTTGAAGGAGAAGGAGGAGGTTGGCACTAGTGACGAGGAGCAAAGGGAGAAGGATGAGGAGAGTGAGGAAGAAAGTGAGGTTGATGGCGATTACAATTTGCGAGTACCGATTGAGGCGTGATGTCGCACGCTGTGCTTTTTTCAGGGGTTGGTGAACCTTACTTCGTCCCATCTTGCTGGGCTCACTTTCGACCCCCATTTCTGTTCCCCCTATATACCGGTCGACACGAAGGTGGCACGCCATCCACCACCGTCATTGCTTGCGTTGTGTAATTGACCCTTATTAAATGCTAAGCTCTTTTGGATTGTCACATCCACTCAACACCCCATCCCTGTTTTATCGGATGGATTGGAGGAAGAAATTGTTAATTAACTTTACGATGTCTATAGTATCATTCCCATCTATTAATCAGTATATTCAGAATACACCCTGTACTGTTTCTCTTCATGACCTTGCCCTAATTCGTTAATCAATGTCTTATGTGAATTGTAGTAGGTAAAAGCATCAATGTACGCCGTCTATATGAGGTAAGTGAACCAAGACAACAAAAACAATAACCAGGTATCTTTACAATGAACGAAACTCCTCCCAATCAAGCGGAAAAAACAAGATTGCAACTTAGCTAATCGTCAAAGCCTTCGAATGCTTCATTTTCGGCAACGGAGGAAGGTTTGCTGTTGTATAAAGCACCGCCAGCAGCGGCAGCCGCCTTCTTCTCAGCCCTCTTCTTCTCATTCTCCTCCCTCATCTTCTTAATCATCCTCTGCGTCTCCATAATCCTTGCCTTCTCCTCTTCTGTCATTCTATCGTATTTCTCATGTTCCTTCTTTAATCGCTTCCTATCCTTCTTCTTGAGCTTCGAATCTCTCTTCTCATGCTTCTCCGACCAAGGCATTGAAGCAGGCCGTTTCCTATTCCCATTAACTTCTGTCTTTGCTGATACCGCTGCTTGTTCCACCTCAGCCTTCATCTTATCCTGCCGCTGTCTCTCTCTTGTCTTATCCTTGTATGCATATTGGTCCCAGTCAATAGTACCCGCTAGGCCGAGATACTTATCCCCTTTCCAATTCCTCGTCTCAGGCATCCTCGGCAATTTAAGCAGACCCCAACCAAGACCTAAATCCATCCAATCCTGATCTGACATGCGAAAGATACTACTCGCCTGGTGTTTCGAGTAGGACCTAACCCACGAGACGAACGCGCGTTGTGCTTTATCATTAATAGCTCGATCAGCGAGGACGAGCTTGCGTATCGTCGCAGTAGCTTGTTCAGCCTCTTCATCGGTGACTGTCAGTGATGAATCGATGGGGGATATGTATGGCGTGATTGGCGTTTTGCGAACTTCCATGTATCCGACGTACTCTTCCTCTCGACCCGGTGTTAGGAATGCAATACTCAACCCCCGTCGACCGGCGCGACCTGCTCGTCCGCAACGGTGCATGAACGCTTTCGGATCAGTTGGCGGATCAATTTGGATGACAAGATCAACGGATGGGATATCTAGACCTCGCGCAGCGACGTCCGTGGTGAGAAGGATGGATGGGGTGACGGAATCAACGAATTTGGAGAAGTTTTTGGTACGCACGTTGGGCGGGTGTTTGCCGTGCAACGGCACAGTTGTCAGAGAGAGATTCGGGGGTAGTAATGCAGGAATGATATGTTGGAAATAATCAACGGCAGCACACGTCGAAAGGTAGATGATGGATTTCTGCGGTATGAAGGAGCCGTACTCCATAGATTGAAAGATCTTGCCCAGCATGGGGAGCTTTTGAGACGGTTTCGTGACGAGATATGTCATCTGCAGACTTGCTGGTGTCATCTTATCGACTTCCCCAGAGGCGCTTTTGACCTTAACTGCGATTTTCACGGGATTGCGTAGACCGACATGAATGATTTGGTCGACGGCTTCGCTGACGCTGGCGCTGAATAAGCCGGTTCGGCGCTGCTTCGGTAGTCGCGCGAGGATTTTTTGTAAATCTTCTTTGAATCCAAGATCGAGCAGTCTGTCGGCCTCGTCAAGAACTAGCACTTCAAAAGAGGATTGGGGACAGTGCACATGAGGAGATGAGAGAAGCTCGAGGAGTCGTCCAGGGGTTGAAACTAGCAGATTTGGCGAACGTCTGAGGAACCTGCTGAGATCTTGAGCAGGAGTTGTGGTGCCTCCTAGTAGCAGTTGGGGAACAATTCGGAGAGTTGAGTGGGATAATCGTTTTTTGTTCTTTTCTGCCTTTGCACCTGTGGCATCACTGCCGCCATTCTGATCATTCGCATCGACAAATGGCGGATTCTCACGTTCATCCATAGCTTGCCGATGTTCAACAGAAGGAGGATGGAATTTAAGAAGATTCTCCATAACAGTAAATATCTGCGTCGCAAGTTCTCTGCAGCCAATACGATATAAAAAATGGCGATTAGTACAATATTCCTTCCCCTTGTAATTCATTATATTATGACCTACCTCGTTGGAGAAAGAATTATTCCAGCAACATGATGCTTCTTGACAGGAGCTTCCAGTCGCAACAATCTCTCAACGACAGGAATTAAAAACGCCAGCGTCTTTCCCGAGCCAGTGACAGCCTCAACAACAACATCTTTATGTCCCATGAATAAAGGAATAGTTGATGCTTGAACTGGAGTCATGCGCTCAAAGCCCATAGAAGAGATGGCATCAAGCATCCATTGCGATAGAGGAGGATTCAAATTGTCCCATGCTCGACTGGAGGATCTAGTAGACATGATGCAGTTTGCGTCGTATGCTGCTGGCGGTCCACGACTGTTAGGAGCCGCCAAAATAATGCCGTCCAGCAAGTCAGGTTTCCTCGACGATATGATTTTCTGATACTGGTAATGAACGTTGATTGATCTCTTGCGCAAGAAATCCTTGAATGTTGATATCAGTTCGAAGGATTAATGTTATTATTTAGATTTTCATGATATTTCTTAGATGTTTTCTTCAATTTCACTTCTTATTTCATCATACTTTCCATTTCATAAAGTATTCTTCATTTTTTAAATTATATTTCGTTAATTACTCTGACATGCTTGCAAAGTCCTATCCGGCATGTCATATTTACACCGCTGCCGGATTTATTTATTTTTTTTATGTTTTTTTTTTTTTTGTTTTCCCATTACTGCGCATCGGCAATCCAAGGCAGGGAAATACCAGACACAACGTCGAAAGGGCGAAGACGACGAAAGGATGATATGGATTATGTTCTTTTGATAGGGTATTCGGGGTATCACCAGGAAAAAATCATATGCGCTGAGAATAAACAACTGAAAATAAAAGGTTTGATTTCATCTTCTGCTACTCCTTCCCCTTTCTCATTCGCATTCTCATTATCATGGTTGCTGACGAATCCTGCCCCCCTCCCCCTCCCTTCTTAGATCAACCAAGATCCGGATATATCTGTATTCGACTGAGATCCTGATAATTACGGCTCTTCACTCTTTTTTTTCTGGAGTAGAGAACCGAAAAACTGGAATTGAAGTTGAAATTGGAATTGGGAATTGAAAAGGACAATCATGGCCGACTCCCCTTCCAGTGCGGCTGCCACCGCTACTCCCCGAACATCGTCCCTGGAAAAACAACCATTACGGCATACAGGTCCTATCACTCGAGCTGCGGCTGCAAGACAGCGTTTGGCAGGCGCCGGTGGTGGTAGTACAGGCAGCATGAGCATGAGCATCAGCACGCCACCTGTACTACATTCTTCACCATCTTTATCAAGAACACCCGTGTCCAAATTGAAATCTAATAAGGAGAATGTCCGGCCATCAACTTCTGTTTTAAGGGAAGAAATAAGGGGAAGAACGAGCAAATTCTCGGATGTCATGGCTACTCCTTCGAAGCCGATGATGGGGACTCCTTATAGGAGGTCTACGAGGCGCAAGGGTAGCAGTAGTAAGAAGAAGAAGGTGGAATATAAGGTGGAAGAAGAGAAGAAAGATGAGGGGGAGAAGTCTGGAGATGATGACGATTTAATGAGTGAGAATGATGATTCTCATAAAGGGGAAATCACACCTGCAACGAGCGAAGACTCATCGGAATGGTTGGAGGAACAGCAGCAACGAGTGGACAATCAAGAAGGAGAAAAGCAGGAAGAGAAGCAATCAAAGGACACGGAGATTTCATCCACCTTCCTCCTATCACCGCCAAGGGTCATATCTGAGACCACCGGCACACCCACCGGCACATCCACCTCAGCAGCCGCAGTCGTCAGCTCCCTCTCTCGCTCTCCTTCTCCAGCAGGTCTAATCCCTCTACACGAACGCTATCGTCGCTTTATTCACCGACACGAAATCCCTCGTAAATTCCTGCACGTCTCAATCGGCTTCGTCACTCTAAACTTTTACCGTCTCGGCATCCAAACCTATCAAATCACGCCCTGGCTCATGACGGCTCTGATCCCCATCGCCACGCTCGACCTCATCCGTCACCGATTCGCTTACTTCAATCATCTCTACATTCAGGTGGTTGGCGCGCTAATGCGTGAGAGTGAAGTTAAGGGTTATAATGGCGTGATATGGTACATTCTAGGTGCATGGACGGTCCTACATTTTTTCCCAAAGGACGTTGGAGTTATGGGAGTTTTGTTGCTCAGTTGGTGTGATACAGCTGCTTCGACTTTTGGAAGGGCTTGGGGGAAGTATACACGCAAACTAAGAGCCGGTAAAAGCTTAGCGGGTACCGCGGCGGCGTTCATTACTGGATTCATGACGGCTTTCGTGTTTTGGGGGTGGTTCGTTCCGAGGATTGGGAAATTCGAGTCTGATCCTCCACATCCGCTTATGTTTAGTGGAAGGATACAGCTCGTGCCGAGCTTCTTGAGAGATGAGAATGATGATGGCTTGGCCGTCACTGGATGTGCGGCGTTGGCTATGATGGGTCTGTGGACTGGATTTGTGGCTGCTATGAGTGAATTGATCGATGTGTTTGGATGGGATGACAATTTGACGATTCCGGTGCTCAGTGGACTTGGTCTTTGGGGGTTCTTGAAGGTTTTTGGTTGAGGCAGTCATACTTCATTATGTGTCTTTCTATTCCGGATCTTTCGTGTTTTGGATGATGACAACACGGGAATGCCATTCGCCCTTGTTCTTCTTGCATATATCGGGGAGGAATGTCGATATCATCATTATTTGTTGCTTCTTTTCTTTTCTTCCTCACATGTATTTCATGAATAGCAAATAGCTCTTAATACTTCAGTTCATCTTTACCTCATGCCTTCTTGAGCCCCTGAGTTGCCCCAACTTTGTCACTTCCAGTGATATATAAAGGAACATGTGAATGAATTGATACCGATTTGGAACGGAACTGTACAGTTAATCACTCAGAGACAAGTATGTCTCTAGGCCTCGGGGAAGGTGATTCATTCTGATTCCCTTGCCCTACTACCGGCAATCATAGGACTTCTTTCCCATCCATGACGATCGGCAGATCATCATGGGAAGCCATGTTCGCTCTGACCGGGAGGAACTGCATAATCCGCGAGGTCAATTCGAAGTTTGACATGTAGAAAAAAGATATGAGGTGAACAGGGAAAGCAAGACTCACGGTTACGAGGTGGCACGGCAAGATTCCTCTCGTATAAGGTGCCTGACCGCGATGGAAATCACATTAGCGTTCATAAGTAATCTCGGCAACACCGTAATCCTTCATTTCTTTCCCTTTTGTCGTTTCTTTTCTTTTCTCCATTCTCATGAACTCACCGCCTGGAGCAGTTGGTGCTCTGTACGGATCAGGATGTTTCCATTCTTCAAGGAGTTTCTCAGTTTCGGCGAGCAATGCCTATTCAATGACGCGACAAGATAGCAGTTCCGAATCAGTGTTTTGATTCCCTTCTCCCGTACTCTAATATTTCCAACACACCGCTTGTCGTCTAGGATCCGAGACATTTCTGTTTGCTTCGAATAGACTGCGAATATAAACCGCCTGTCCTCTCCATAAATTCCTATAAACCGCCCAGTCGAGAGCGAGTTTTAGAGAGCGACGGTAGAGGGAGCTGTAAATAGATGAAATTAGCAAGGATTCCAAAGCCAATTGATTGGGGGTGGGGAGGGGAAATAGTCTTACAGTGCTTGATTGGTAGCCGACATAGTGAAGGAAGAAGATGATGGTGATAACAGTGATAGACACGAATATAAAACTGATATCTTCCTTCTTCTGCGATCAATCAACAACAGATAATGGATGATATCGAAGACGATCACCAATCGGAACATTACGTACCAAGAAAGAAGACAATGGGTGTATACATCCGATTACGGTAAATAATAGTGTCAGATTAAGTGTATCTTCCAGGCACATCCTTCTTATTTACATTTGCTCTGATTTGCCGGTTCAGTAATTACCATTTTCGGTCATCCGGCGGGTATTTCTACTTTGTACAGTCGCAGTATAAATAAACCCTTTTTATGGGCAGGACGAGTTCAATTGATTGCTGTAGATGAGATGTTCGTAAAGGAGAAAAGAGAGCAATTAGAAGAGAAGTCAGTTACTTGAGAGAGCTTCATTTATTGAATCAGAAATTGCACGCAATCATCAGACTGTTTTCATCATCATCATCATCATCATCATCATGGCGTCAAGATTACACTCATCAGCTGCGTTGCTCAAATCATTACGCATCAAACCTCAGCAATTCAGGCCAACTTCAACATCTTTCACACGCAGTATTTCTTTATTCAGATTATCAGCTTCTTCTTGGTATTCTTCCTCTCGCTCTTCTTACGCAACTGCTGGTCTTCCTCGGTTGAGGTGTTTATCACCGGAATCTTCAAACCTATCGAGGTAGATAGACATACCCCAATGAGCAGGAAATTGAGAAAAGAAAATAAAGAAAAGAGATTCCTGCAGATAGAGACACAGACTCAATTGCAGACTAACTAATCTCTCTTTCTACTACCATAGACAATGCACATTACGCACTGGACTAGCAATTGCGCAAAGACGCGGTTATGGTGCGTTCTTCAATAGCCGATCCGATTTCCTTCGGTCCCCGGCAGTCTTGCCCAGTCTGCTGTCCGTCACTCCGCGGAGAACCATCTTATCTACCATTCTTATTTTTATTTTTATTTTTATTTTTATTTATCGTATCATCTGCATCTACTCTTTAAATCTTTCAATCTCTTCAGTTCCTACTGACCATTCTCCAGCTGATGGTAGACCTGTCATCGTCAAGGTGCCTCAGATGGCTGAGTCTATCTCTGAAGGAACATTGTCCCATTTCACAAAAGGTACCTTGAATATATTCCCAACTATCAATTCATCAAGATCCACGATGGTTCTAACTATGTATATTCTTTATCAGAGATTGGTGATTTCGTTCAAAGAGACGAGGAGATTGCTACCATTGAGACTGACAAGGTCTTTTCAATCCACCCCCATCCTTACCGAAAACTCTTCCGAGCTGACTCAATCCTTGATAGATCGATGTCGTCGTTAATGCCTCTGAATCAGGTACCATCAAATCATTTCTCGCTAACGTTGAAGACACAGTCAGCGTTGGCCAGGACCTAGTCGAGATCATTCCCGGTGAAGGTAGCAGTAAATCGTCAAAACCTAAGCAGGAAGAACCGGCCAAGACGGACGAACAACAAAAACAACAACAAGAAGAAGAAGAAAAAGAAGAAAAACAACAAGAACAACAGCAGCAGCCTTCTAAGAGGGAACCACCCAAGCAGGAAGAACCTGTTAAGCAAGAAACCAGAAAGGAAGAAAAGCCTGCTGCCTCTGCTCCACCCAAGCAGGAGAGTAAGCCCGTACCTAAAAAGGAGGCCGCTCCTGCTGCTGAAGATGGAACAACGCCTGTTCTTGGTAACCGAGAGGAGAGACGGGTAAGAATGATACACCCTAATCTTCTAGTAATGAGCCGTCAATCGTATTCTGACGGGACAATTCTCTGCGTCTTCTTCATCTCAGGTCAAAATGTCCCGCATGCGTCTCCGCATCGCTGAACGCTTAAAGCAATCCCAAAATACTGCCGCTTCCCTAACAACATTCAACGAAGTCGACATGTCCGCCCTCATGGCTTTCCGCAAGACATACAAGGATGAAGTTCTCAAAAAGACCGGTGTCAAGCTAGGTTTCATGTCCGCCTTCTCCAAGGCTTGCACACTCGCCATGAAAGACTTGCCAGCCGTCAACGCTAGTATAGAGGGTCCCAATGGTGGTGATACCATGGTTTACAGAGACTACGTTGATTTGAGTGTTGCTGTCGCTACGCCCAAGGGTTTGGTCACGCCTGTTGTCAGGAATGTGGAGAGCATGGATATGATTGGCATTGAAAAGGCTATTGCTGATCTAGGAAAGAAGGTGAGGACGAAAATGAAAAGACGCGGAATTGCAACTGCGAATGCTAATCCGAGGTGCCAAAATCACTCCTCAGGCCCGCGATGGAAAACTTACTATTGAAGATATGGCCGGCGGCACTTTCACCATCTCTAACGGTGGCGTCTTTGGTTCTCTGATGGGTACTCCTATCATCAACTTGCCTCAAACTGCCGTGCTTGGCTTGCATGCCATCAAGGACCGACCCATTGCTGTCAATGGCAAGGTTGAAATCAGGCCTGTAAGTTTGCACCTGCGGCTGTCATTACCCCTTTTTCCTCCCCACCCAAGTATACATATATAAACTAATCCAAACGCAACAATGACAGATGATGTACATTGCTCTCACTTATGATCACCGTATGCTTGATGGTCGGGAAGCTGTTACATTCTTGGTCAAGGTTAAGGAGTACATTGAGGAACCTGCGCGCATGCTACTGGGTTGAGTGCACTGGGCAAACTTTTGTCCACCGAGGAAAATCTTTTCCCATTTGTTTACTGGTGCATTGGGAAGGAAATAAGGGGAGAATGGGACGCTGTATCAGACAGAAGCTGCTATCTTTGTAAATACTAGACTGAATGAATGATTGATTGATTTATTGACGGATTTGCTTCCTCTTTTGTTCTCTCTTTTCCCTCACTACTGAATGATACTGTCACTATCATATAGTAATCTCAGAGTCATTATCGTTCAATTTCTCGCTTTGCCTCTGCTTCTTTCATTCTCTCAATTACCGCTCCATAATCATTCCAAGCATCAATTCCGCAGTGGGCGGAGACGAAGAACAGCAATCGATACGCCTAATACGAAATGCACTGACAGAGAATTCCAAATCATTCCAAGAAGAATTGAAACAGTTCTGAACGGCCCGACTAGAAGCAAAACAGGCAGAAATGGTGTCGCTAGCAATTCAAACACCTGCCTCAGTGCTATCGCGGCTGTCATCAACCGTCTCACAAACCAACAGCTGTCTCTCAGCAAAGAAAGCTCATCGGCAGCTTTTCGCGAAAAACGTCTCTAGGAGGTTCATCTCATTTACTGCACCTTTGAGATCACAACCGCAATTGCAATCGCAATCGCGCGCCCCATCCAGATCATCTCGCTACTGCCGCAATACAATCTACGCTCTCTGCTTCGCTTCAATCGGCTATACGCTCGGCAGCTGGATTAATCACAACTACCTAGGCGGCGTCTACGAGCCTGGTACTCCTGCTGATATGAGACGATTAGCTGAGATTCAAGCTGCGTTCGAGAAGCTTGAGGTGACGAAAAGGTTAAGAGATGACAAAGAGAAGTGGGAGGAATATGAGCCTTACACGAACTTGTCAGACGCTGAAAGGCAAGGGGCATTGAGCACCGGGTGTCTGAATGGTAGTAGAGCTATGGGATTTCAGGTAATGCTTGATTGCGCCATATACTACTTTCCCGATTGATAGCTTTTCTACGTTCCTAAGGAGAAAGTGACTTTCCCGGGGACTAATCACATACATACAGCGTATATTCTGGTCAGCCACAGAGAAGAAGGTCATCTCTATCATTTACCTAGGCAATGCAGTCACCGGTTGGCCTGGTACCATTCACGGCGGGCTACAAGCCATCATACTCGATGAAGCACTTGCGAGGGGTGCTATACGCATCTTAACTGGCGGGACGGGAGTCACTGCTAACCTGAACATTGACTACAAGAGCCGCATGGCTCAGAATCAATTCTACAAGGTGGTCATTGAGGTGAATCAGGAGAAGAGTACTGAGAGAAAAGCGTTTGTTGATGGATGCATTGAAGGTTTGGACGGGAAGGTGTATACGAAGGCGAGTGCGCTGTTCGTGGTACCGAAAAAATTGAAGCTCAGGAAATTGGAAGAGAAGTTCTGAGAATGGGAGAATCGTCGGGGTGGAATAATCAAGAGCAACCCAGATTACCGGCGTCATGCAACCACTCTGATTGTTCTCCCATGCTGGATATCGCGTCGAATGAGTTCCGCACTGTCT
>JAGYHZ010000019.1:0-12581 GCA_024244195.1 Ascosphaera aggregata | reverse complement strand
ATCACTACCGAGTCCTGTCGAGGATGGTCGATTACTGTTCAGACTCTCTCGCGGCCCACTGTTGGAATTGGCAACTGATGGGGTCCCATCCCGTATCGCCCTCCTCACCAGCCGACATCTTCTTACATCGCATTACACTTCAATCATGTAGACCACATGGCCTGAGCCACACAAACGAAAAAGCAAACTAGATATTCGACTAAGTTTGTCAACCTCAACATTCTGCAAGGACTTGATACAAGGACGCGGCGCTGCCTTCTTCGTCTACCTCGTGCGGAATGCCATCATTTTCAATCCCATTCCATTCCATTCGTCATGGTGTTAAGTGCGAACGTCATCATAATCACTTATGTCAATGGTGTGGCATGCATATGATGTGAAGAGGGGGGTAAAAGGTTAAACACTCCATCACACTCTGACTTGGGAAGTTCTTCCGTCGCTGCGTATGGTAACAAGCAAGCGTTAGGAGCAAGCAACTCGGCGCAAGTTGTCAAATGGTTTGAGTAGTGCGCCTTGACCCAGGACCATTGAGCAATTGTCCTTCGCAATCAAAGTGGGTTTCTCGAATCCCCTTAATAGGCGCTACGCCAGTATGCCGGTACACTTACTGTCTCCAAATCTCTGCCCCACGGAACCGAGCCATCAAGCTAATACATACACGCATAGCCGTTTGACACTTTGCGGGGGTGATTCCAGTCCAGATTTGACAGTTGGATTCCAGAAAGAGTTCAATGTAACCCCAGAATACATGGCTCCGCCGGCTCGAACGTCAGAGGAAGCAACAACCGTCTTATCTAACTGGCTCAATAGCGAAATGAACATGCCTTTCACGACTCTTACTCAGAGCGGCTCAACCAAAATTGCAATGCCAATCATCTGGCTTACGGCTAGCTCCCATTCGGCTCCTAGGATCACTGCATTTCGTCGTCCCTCGAGATCTCAACTTGAATCATGGTTTGGCTCACGCGGCATTACCCGTGGCTGCATGCTCTTATTAGTCACAACAAAAGCTCGGTACCGCAATGCAGTCGAAGCTGCCCAGGACACCACACTCTTGCGGGCGCCCATCTCTACCTCGATGGTTAGTCCCTTAGGCCGTGTTTCAAAAAAGGGAATATGGAATCCCATGAACATGAGTCCAACTTGGTCCCTGCGATGGGGGCTCATCACATCATGCTCCAGGTCTGCGAAGGTGGATAGCCTCCTGACTTGGAGGACCAAGGAGATAGACTGAATTCGCCGCAGCGTTCACTCCAGCGCCTACTATCAGCATCGCGATCGGAAGCAAAAAGGGCTTCGGAAGCTATAGATGAAAGACGGGAAGAAGTTACGGTAGGGCAGGTGGAACAGAAGGTATGCTCGCTGTCAATTCCCTGACTGCCGGGAGAGGGGACTTAGTATACGCAGGCAACATCAACGTCGGTAATGACGAGAGCGAGAGTAGGGGCGGGAAACATTTGGAAAAGAGGCCAATAACCTGAACGATTCCTTATATTTCGTGCAGAGGGTGGTACTGTCCAACTGGGAGCGAACACGGAACGCCTTGATGGAATGATTCTGGCTTTACAGTATTGATCAACACCGAGGAATTGATCTTGTCGGATGCATTCCGCTTTCGAGTGACTACTTCTCCCGCAGCAATACCACAAGCAGTTACTTTCGGAGATTAAGATTCCCCAGGATGAGACCCGTGAAAAGATCCGAGAACAACATCGCATAAGTTGCGGGAGGAGGGGGTATGCGTCTGCGCAACATGATGACATCAGGTCCGTACTCGATTCTTGGTCTACGACCGTGTATGGCTGCGAAGGCAAGTGAGATTAGGTCAAAGCATCACAAGTGACTCGGAAGTGAGAGCAATGGCGAGTTCGAGCTAAGAATCGATTGTAACGTGTTCAGCGTTGCTTGCAAGCAAGAGGGGTAGAGGCTGGCCGGGCAACTACTGGGTTCGTAGTACTTGATGCATCGTGATATGCGTTGAGGGCCTGGGTAGTGGTTCTCGTGGCTTTTTCTTCATCTGCTACTTCGATTTGCAAGTGTTTCTTTCTCTGCTTGGGTTATTGCTTTCGACCGTAGTTTCGTCCTCCTTTCAAAGCAGTGCTCTTTGATCAGAGGAGGAGACACGAGACAGTCATGCCGTTCGTCCTTGTTCGAATGATACTTTGATCTATGCATCGTAAACTTTCCTACATCTACACCTACCTTGTAACATGCCACTATCCCAAGTATCTGATAAGTATACATCAGCAGGGGCCAACAGCGATACAGGATAAACTCTCACATGAAAAGCACATTCCAAATTCATGCGACAAGACAAGATGAGCTGGAACCCTTTTTCTCCCCCTTTATATCTCAGCCTAGGCACAAGTATCATCTCAACGTCAACATTTTCATTTACTTGATTTGTTCATCTATTTCTCTTCTCTCACTCCACGGGATGAATGACTTGGATATATGGATGGATGGATGAGCGAATTCCGGCAACAAATTGTCCTGATCCATGGATGATGGGTGTCTCAGGCACCGATATTATTGACACGACACGCACGAGGCACCAAGTCACCAACAACAACTCACCACTTCACAAGCAGTCACGGCCACATATACTTTCACTTACACGAAACAGCCGAGAGGCAAACCAGAGGAGTGGAAGAAGGGAATTGAGATGACACTTCTCAATTGCGAATATGGGATGACGTCTGTTTTGATTCATGTTCATTCCGCTTGTTACTTTGCTTCCCTTGTATTTCTTCACTCCAGATTCTAGGTTACTTCTGTGAGTGGTCAGGAAAGGGTTATAAAGTGAAATACGAAGAGAGTACGGTATCCGGCCATAGTTTGAAGAGGATCACTGGGGAGTGTGTGAAGAGAAGGAAGGGGGGAGAAAGAACAGAATCGTGCAATAAAAGGTAATAATATGTATATAGTCGTGGAAACGGGGGAGGATAGGAATATTGAGACGAGGAAGAACGAAAGTCGATTCAGATCCAAAAACCAAAATCCAAGAAAAAAACAAAAAAAAAAGAAAAAAAAAAGAAAAACAAAGACAAAAAGAATCAATTCAGGATGATAGAAAAGGAAAACAGTAGTGCCAAACAAACGTCGTAGACTGAACCTTGCGGGTATCATCGTAATCAAAACAAGCATGCCTAAACACTTGCTTCTCCTCCTGTATCCAGAACATGAGCTCGGCAGTAATATCCTGAGCGAATTGATTCCTCGCATGCGTAGTCAGATAATCCTGCAGAAAGGTTTTTGCGCAGGGAAATCTCGTACAGGAGATTTCTCTGATTTGTTCCGGTCCGAAAAGAAACTCTGGTGGTGGCGTAAATGGGTATTGATGCACGTTTTCTTTCATCCAGACGTATAGGAATTCTCGTAGTCGAGCTTCAAAATCTTCGGACCAGGGTCCAAAGGTTGGTAATGAGTGTTGTTGATCTTGATCTTGCTGTTGGTGAACATCTACTAGATGATGACCATTCTCTTCTTCGGTTCGAGAATTAACAGCGTCGTATGCACGATTGAATCTTAGTCTTTCAGGGTCGGGATTTCTCCAATCATATGGTTCTGGGGTTGGTCGATCTAGTAAAAGTTCTTCCCAGCAGAGATTGTTTGGTGCTTGACCATTACCACCATCAATATTAGCAGCATCAGCAGCATCAGCAGCAGCAGCTTTAGCAGCTTTAGTAGATCTGCCTCGACGCAAGGATGATGATGACGATGATGATGGTGGGGGAGAAGATGAATTGGTAGATGAAAAAGTGGAAGATCTTCTTGATGATCTCTTTGAGGATCTTTTTGAACGAATTCTTGTTGATTTTGAAGATGCCTTGGTTGACAGTCTGGTAGTTGATGACTTTTTTGGTGATGATGCTATTCCCGTTCCCGTTCCTGTTTCTGTTGCTGCTGCTGCTGCTTTTGATGACTTTGAGGTCTTTGATAATTGCGACGAAGCAGTAGCAGTAGCAGTAGTAGGTAAAGACTTGTTCTCTGATTTGGTAGCCTTACGAGGTTGTCTTCCTCGTCTGGTAGGCATCTTCTTCCTCATGATGTAGCTGATAGCTGATTGCTGACGGGACCGTAATGTACTATATAAGTACGTAGAACTGAAGATGAAGAAGTAACCACTTGTCTTCTCTTGTCTCTTTTCTTTTATTTCCTCTCTTCTCCCTGCGATGAATAGATGGTGAACGAACTGATTATCAGCCAGGGATGAACAAGTCGATTGATGGTATATGAATCCAGATATGGTTGGATTGAAGAGTGGCCACTGAGATGATGGAGTTGTCCTTCTTTTTTTTTTTTTATTTCTTTTAACTTTTGTATATTGCCTTCGTCCAGATCTATAGAGGCAGAGCAGATGAAAATGAAGATGAAGATGATGTTGGTCAAGATAATATAATGATATGATGATTGAAAGAAGCTCAACGTAGAGATTGAAGCTTACCTTACGAAGAGAAGTAATCAAAAGACACGACGTTTCTCGATCAACGAGATATCAGCATTGATGGGTGTGAAAATGATGATCTGATTAATTTGATTTAATTTAATTGATTCATCACAACTTGGTTCACTTCTCCTAAACTTGATCATCGTCATTATGATCATCATCATCATCATCATCATCTTCATCTTCCTCTTCCTCTTCTTCCTCATCTTCGGTTCGGGTTCGGGTTCGGGTTCGGGTTGGGGACGCGGAGGAGGATCTAGAGAAACACGTATTACTAGTATTACTACTACAACACGTTCATCTTGGTCTTACTGCATGTCGGTAACTCTGTTCTTCTTCTTCTTCTTTTTCATCATCATCATCATCATCTTCTTCTTTACTTTCATCATCTTTTCTTCTTCTTCTTCGTCTCCTCTCCCTCTCCCTCTTCGTCTCCTCCCCTTCTCACGTCAATCCATTGCTCTTCTCTGATTGGCTGATTACTCTAATTGTGGGTCCTTTTTAGAGTTTAGCTCCCGACTATCGACAAAACCTTAAATGTGCATAACTGCTTGGATTATATTAGTAATACAGGGGTATTTTGAGCACTGATCTTCGGCATCAATAATTATGCATTTTATATAGATCTGGAGGAGATGATGATGATGAGGATGATGAAGGAAGAGGAGGATGATGATGATGATGATGATGATGATGATAATGGAGATTCAGGTAAAAAAGGAGTAAGGAAGAGATGATGATGAAACTGAAAAAAAAAAAGAAGAAGAAGAAGAAGATGAAAGAAAAGAAGAGTAGTTTCATCATATCCTCCCACGAACTATACCAAACAGCCACCACCATCATCATCATCACCACCCAATACATGACCAGCTTATCGAGTACCCTTGACCGCTCACTTCACCTCAATCTGAGCCTTTCCTTCTCTCCCTGTCTAGTTGACGTCTGCTCATTAGGACTACTACATGGTGAAATCCATTGCAACATATGCAAGGTACATGTGAGGGTTGTTGTTGATGATGACGGTGATGGGTAAGAACGACGATGCTGTATTCAATTCGTCTCCTTTTTCTCCCTCCCTCTTCTCTGCCATCTGCGATATTTGAAAAAAAAAAAAGAATGTGTGATCAGCTGTTTGGTGGGTAAGAACTATGCCGCCCATGACAATAAGGAAAGCAAGATCTGAAGAACAGGGACAAGTCAATCCAGATTTGATTTTCTAAAACCGAGACAGAAACAGAAGAAAAAGAAGTGTGTCAACCCATTTTTCAGAGCGTTGAACTGCAATATAAAGCAAGAGAAAAGAAATTGGAAAGAAATTGGAAAGAAAAACAAAAGAAAAGAAAAGATCCAGAATCAAAAGACACACCGCCACAAGCAAGCAAGAAAAGCCGTTCACCACGAGAATGCCTCCTCAATAAAATCAATGTTACTCATCTCCTGCCTGTTCCTGCACACCCGTCTGATATCGTCCGCAAGACTACCCGTCCCACACACCATGACACCCATGGCCCCAATCTGCCGAATGATCTCATCATCAATGATTGTTTGCAGGTTAGGTTTTCCGGGGAAAACCTGCACAGTCGCGCTAGCCGACGAAATCTCACGTGGGTTTCTAGGACGGGTCACAAAGACCAAAACCCGTAGAACTTCACGACGATCTCTCATATTGAGAATTGACGTCATCCACGGACGGATCCATTCCAAATGTTCAGGCGACTGAATGATCCAAACCAATGTCACCCGACGAGCCGCAACGGTACCGTTCGAGTATCCCCGGATAAGATGCTGCATGTACGAAGTATGATGGGTGATGCCAATACCCGCAGCGAAAAGCAGCACGGTACCATAGCTGTCTAGACTATGTTCCGCACCGTACGGTCCCTCAAGCAAAGCCGTGCACTTGAACACGCCATCGGGACACTTTTCAGCTTTACGGTAAAGCGTGCTCGTGAACCCCGTTCGTCGACGAATCACCATCGACATCGTCGTCACCGCTCTAAAATCCTTGTTACTGCTGACCAGCTTCTTCTTCCCGCCTGTTGCAACCTCCTGCGTCTCCGCCCACGCCATCGTAAATGGATGTGAAGTCCATATCCCAACGCTAGGGATGTACAGATACGCATGTTGGCCCGGGCGGAACTTCCACGGCCGCACCATCTGGAAGGTGATACGCAGGGACTCGCCCGGTAAAACCTCCACCACAGCACTGGTAGTGCGACTCCCAATGTTTCGGTATAAGATCCACATAAAACGACATGCTCGATCGAATGCCCAAAACACGATGGCCGCAAGAAGGTAACGCTGCTGGTGGAAGCCATTCAGGTGAACCCAAAGCATGCCGAATGTGACGGCTGCCAAAGCGATGTGAAGGTGAAGGAAGGTTTCGTAGAAAGCGTGTCGGAGCGGCGAGCATGCTTGAATCGCGATCATGACAAACCCAAGAGCACCGATGAAGCCGGTAAGAATAAACTCCCTTTTCAATGATATACTCACAGCATCCCAGCCAGCTAACTCGTTTGTTTTTTCTTTGGTCAGAATAAAAGCGACGAAAAATTAAAGCAGCGCAGGTTCAAAATGTTTCAGAACTTGACGACTTACAGGTGTTAACCTTGTTAAAGAACCAGGCTCCGACGTGAACAAGGGTTTCGAGAACGACGATCCTCCCAAACCACCTGTGAAGTAAATTCCATGTATCGAAGGGGATATCGAGGATCGTGATGAGTGGGTTATTACGCCCAGCCATGATGATCAAGGGCATCAAATTGACAAGAGCCATTGTTCCCGACCGATTGATGACGAGAGACGGGACAGATGCCTTCGGTCCACTATTCGGAATAGTGACGACGCAAAGAACGACATTCATGACGATGATTCCAATTAACAGCAACAACTGAAACCGTGTAGGCAATGTGCCGACGTTGATAGCAGACGACAATCGAATCTCTTGATTGTGTCTCCGCTTCATGATGGGAGCGTACATGACATTCTTCTTGAACCAGGCGAACTTCAAGTTCGGCCTGATAAAGAACCGCTGGGTGTCGCTTCCGATTGTGAACAGCTGTCGTATATGATCATTGAGTCTGAGCGCAACGCGCAACAGCAGGAATAGTGAAAGAATGAGGCCACCGACAAGAATCGATAAATGGGCAAAACGTCTGTCCTCAAGTGCGGGATCAATGGATGTCTTGTCCCAAGAGGGAGATGAAGATGAAGACGATTTGTTTGAGGATGTTGAGGAAGTGGAAGGCAATGACGATGGTGAATTTCCACCAGCGACATCTGGGGATCGCCGATTCAGAACATGGGGAAACGAATGATGTGAATGATAGTGGTGGTGCAATGAAACATCGGATGCCAGTGCTGTCGCTGCTAAACCTAGCAGGCTATTTGTAGCGATATTCAGGAGCTTGGAAGCCATTGGGGATATCTTCTGCCCGCCTCTCTATTGTTTTTTTTTCTCTCTCTCTCTGTTCCCTGTTTCTTCTCGACTTGCTTCCTGATTGAATTGAACTGAACCCCTAACCTTGATATCAATTGGTTGGTGATGGGGTCAGGGTATAGTATCAAATAGCCACAGGGCAAAGCCGTCCCACGACGGATGACGGATTGAATTGCGACACAAGTGTAGGGCGCGCAGCTGCAACAGCCCTAGATGGTGTCTCCTTTGATGCTGACGCTTGGATTGATAGTGCTTGGTATGTACCGAGCTGATTTCCCTTGTTCCTCCTTGTTCCTTTCCCTTTCTCTCTTTTCTTTCTCTTTTTTTCTGTTTTTCCTTTTTCCTTGTCTTTTATTCTTTATTCCTTAGATTCAGTAATCCATTCAATTCGATATGACACGGGTTCTTGCGTTTGGACCAGCCGTTTCGCAGTGTTGATAGTAGGACTCAGTAAGAGTGAGAAGAATTAGATCGTAATGAACGCACGCGGACGGTGAGAAGGTCCTATAACTGAGGACGTTTGACTGAATTGAGTGTCGCTTGGCGAGCTTTGAAGGAGATATAGAACTGGCTATGATCGCATATATTCTCTCTCTCTCTTTTTGTTTTTTAATCTTTCTCTTGCCTCAAATTCAGGTCTTTTCCTGAAGACCTTTGATGCAAGATGTGCAGTAGTGTGCAGTAGTGTGACAAGGGTGACGACGAAGGACGCATTCAGATATACAGTGGAGCAGGGATGAAGAAGAAGATGATGATGATATTACTGGAATATTGCTTGCTTGCTTGCTTGCTTGCGTATATCCTGATTAAAGGTCAGCCAATTGTCAGATCTTTCTAATCATTCCTCTTCCCAATTGCTTACCTTCTCTTCATGAATGCAAAAATGAAGGCAGATTGATTTGCCAGTTATCTATGGGAACGGCTCAACAAGCAAGCAATTAGCTAGCCAGCTAGCCAGCTAGCTCAGCAGCGAGCCTCCTTGCTCATCAATCCCAATGGCTCGTTTGTCTTGGGTTGTCCTGCAACAGTGATCGCCTACAAGACAGTGAGTGAGCCCCAGTGAGAAGGAATCATTCGTTTGGGGAGAATTGAGCGGATGAATCGATTGAATTATGACCTTTTGAAGCGCGAGGACTCGTCTGAATGTCACGAATGATGGCCTTATGCTGCAGTAAAAGTACCCGCTTCTTCCCCACTCTCTTCTTTGCTATTTTCTTATTATTTGTTCAAATTGGAACTGGATGATTGACGAGAATGAGAAAGGAAGAAGGAAAAGAAGAGATGGAGATGATGATGATTGAAGAAGAAAAAAAAAACCAGACGATTCATGGAAGATCGAGTCCTGATAATGCAATATGATCTCGGACAGCCAGCTCTCCATACTGGATGCATAGGTGTGAGCTGATCTCAGAACACGCCTTTCTGCGTCTGCTTCATCGTCTTCTTCTTCTTCTTCTTCTTCTCATTCTCAGTCACTGAACATGGGAGCATTGCCCGGCAACAGAGGCAGCACCGCAGGCAGCAGTCGTAGCGACGACTAGGGCGGCGGCGGAAACCTGTTGCAATTGCATGAAGCCAGTCATTCGGGATTCAGTTTCAAGGAGGTGGTGTGCAGGAGATCTCGAAACGACCGAACAAATCCCCCGATTGCTTTGCTGTATGTTGCTGTGCTGTGCCTCACTATGCTTCGCCCTGTGCTGTCCTATACCGCTCTGCATCGCACCTTGCTGAGATACAATGGCTCCGTCTGTGCACAGTCTGACAATGGGACCCGCTTGGCTTCGTGCACGCATGCTGCTGATTCGAGCAGGGGACAGCGAGGGAGATAGTGGAAATCCTTCAAGAGAGGTTTCGGTAACGTGTGCTGGATTTGAAAACGTTCATCCGCTCAACCTCTCTATTCCGATGCTCCTTTTCAAGTGGATCCAAGAGGGGCGTGGAGGGCGAGTCATAATCCAGTTTGGCGAGAAGCAGGGGAGAGGGGAACAAAAGACGATGCAAGCATGCAAGCGAACCCCCAGCGATTGCAACCAGTGAAAGGGAATCACTGAGCGCAAAGAGAGAGAAGAGAAGAGATGACGAATTCTAAACCCGCCCAGGTGAAAACAAAGGCATCAGTCATTCGTCGCTGACTTCCTTCGCGCAAGGTGTAACTGTTCCTGCATCACCAGGAGGGTCGATCCAGTTCAATCCAGACAGGACTTTCGTGATCTGCTGCAAATTCCCCATCAGCGGTATTGGATGCCAGATGCCCTGAGATACAGAATGGAATTCCCTGCCTGAAAACAGGTTGTCAACAACCCAGGCTGTTGTCTTGGTAAAAAGACAGCGACATGCGGTACGGACCGTGCTCACTGTCCACCCCTCTCTCTCACTTTTTCTGTGTTTTCACCCACGACCAGAACGAATGCATCGTTGTAATGATTTACAATGATGTATGTCGGACTGCGAGTGTGTGTGTATGTGGAACGATTGGTTGGTTGGGCTCAAATACCGCACAACGACGCCATCATCATCATCATCATCATCATCGGTAGGGCATCGCCATCGACCGTATCAATCCAAGGATAGTACCGGTAACTCTCATGAACCATACTTTCCAGACCCTCCCTGTGCTGCCAGATCCACCGAAGAAGATAATACACTCTACTTTTTGAGCCGTGTCATTGGCATTGGCAGTGCTGCAGCGGCTCATAAGATGGAAACAATCATCAACTTGCCGGAGACGAAAGCGAAGTTGCATCGCTACTGCAGCAGTACACTCATCACTTGTTTCGTTCTCCTTCTTCTTTGCTGATCTCATCTTTTTTAAAATGCTTGAGACCAGCCGCGCCGTGAAGCATACCTCGCCCTCCCTTGCATCTCGAGCCCCAAAATATGGAAGCGATGAATTTTTTGGGCCGCTGTTTTTGACCTCAACAATATACAATATCACACGCCAGAACTCTACGGATTAAGTTTCTCCATCGCTTAAGGATGCGATCTGATTACCGGAGCCTGACGCAGTTCTAATATCTTATCGACGTGGCCAGAAAGTTCCCCGCTTAGATGAAACTCGCCATGCATGCCCTACCCCATACAGCATCTTCGGCAATGTGTCATGACTTCAATCTGTGGCGTCTTACGGTATCCAGAATATATGCACTCGCGCTGCTTAACCTGTTCCCATCACATAATCTTACACCACTGCGGCTTGAATTAATTTGCGGTTGAGAAGAATGTGTTTCCATCCAGCACGGGAATCAATTTCAATTGCAAGGTATTCGATCGCATACATACTCAGAAGAGCAAGACAAGACAATTGCCTATCTGCTGTTCACGTCCCTTTATTGTGGAGAAGCGAGCAATTGAGCGAATTAGTTACCTGTCTTGAAACTGTGACTACGGCGACCAATGGAATAACATTGCAACCCGTGGTATTCATCAGCAAAGCGTGCTGCTTGGTCTCCATCTTCCCTTCCTCCTATCCCTCTGGCAAAGGCCCTGAAACCACTCACAGAAGTGGGGAGGCTCGGTATTATCTGAGTAAAGTGTGAGATTTTGAAGAAGTCAGCGCTTACAGAACTCGTCATGCATTCAAAGTGTGATCGACCTATGTTCGAGCAACTTACTCTGGAATTAATATTCATTTGATCCCGTTAAATTACTCACTCGGGAGGTGTCTGCAGTAATATCCTCCGTTCCCTTGAGGGATTGGATGGAAGCATACAGACAAAGCTGCAAATGCAACGAAACAATAGCTTCGAAATCGGGGAAGGAAGATGTACAAAAAAAAACCCGCATGCAGCAGATGCTGACACAGTTTTTGCGAAGTTTCCTTGTATATCACATCGCTCCTTTCATCGTTGTTTCCAATCCACACGTTCTACGTGGACAGTCGCGGGTGATGACTGTACTGACAGGGATAATGCATTGAAATGCATATGCATCGGCATCTTTATTTCGAATTATCCCTGCTGGAAACTTTTACCTATCTTCCATTGCAGCTTGATCGTTACTATTTGCGTTGCTCGAACCTAGCATCGAAGCTTCCTGTCGCCTGGACCCTCATCAACCATCTTGGTCTTCCACAACTACTAAAACTCGCACCATCACCTATCAGCAATTCGGCAGACCGCTGTCCCCCACTTTTTTCCCTAACTATAATTGAATGTTGACCACGAAAGAACCAACGGCGAACATGCACTGGTTCGTTGGTGATTGAAACTTATTCTAACAGATCGCTTGTTCAATGTCGATCTCATATTATTCCGGGTCTGACGCGATCACTCATACATGGACTCAAATTACACAAGACTTGCTAACTGTGATTACCTGGGATGGCAAATCGAGGCTCACAATTGCTGAAATGCAGTCAGGGCATGGAAGCAGTATAGAGCTGCCAATGCACATGTTCAAAGATGGAATCATTGACCGCAGATTCAGATGGCAAATTGATACTTTTGGATGATTTCGCTGTCGAAATTGCGTCGCTTGGCGATCTTACCGCGTTATTTCTCGCCGAATACAAATAGTTCAATGAACGATGGACGACTTGGAATTTGCAAACTACGATTACGAATTCCTATGTCTTGCTGAATTAAAATTTTCTCTGGATGAAGGAAAGGGGGGGGGGGGAGGTGGGAACATTCAAATAGTCTCAATGAGAGAACTACATACATTTGGGTATAGCGGAAAGAGTTGTAGCATAGA
>JAGYHZ010000189.1:0-14451 GCA_024244195.1 Ascosphaera aggregata | reverse complement strand
CTGGTAATTGCTTTTCATGCTATGACACCTTCTTTACTTCCTATCTCCGCGTAAAGTTGATCGAAGTTCAACCCGTTGCTCTCGAACAATTCTTGTACCTGCTCATCACATTTACGTTGCCTTTCCTGATCCCACTCGCCAGGCGTCGACATCTCGTATTGTAGAATCTCGATCCATCTGTAAAACACGTCCTCCTTATCCAACTCCGTCAACTTTTGCTTTATCTGCTCTATCTTATCTCGCTGACTTAATTCCTCCTCCTCTTCTTCCTCATCAAACGGATCAACGCGCCATATAAGCCAACCCTCGACTCCAACTGATGAATGGCTGCTGTTGCTGCTCTCAAAACTCCTGGAGTCATTGTCTTCGCTATTCTCGCGCGAGGCCTCGTCTTTTGCCACTAAAGAACCAAGCGGATTGATGAGGACTGCTGTTTTAAAGTCCTCAAAAACAGCTTTACGATCACTGATATATTTATGTGCTTGAACCATAGCATTAAAATCGAGATTCCAATTCGTATCAATCAGGCAGTAGCCGGTCTTTCCCAAATGCTCTGCTGCAGTTGATGGTATGATGATGTCGTTGATCGTAGCATTATTGAGCTCTTTATACCAGTTGACATTGTCAAGCTTCTTTGCCCAGCCACGATCTTTGCGGACGACAATCTCCGTGGGTAAGAGACCAATAGCTCGACGCCATCTCACAGGGCCCTCAAAAAAGAATTGAACTGGCAGCGGAAGCAAGAAGTTGACAAGGATATAATCAACCATGAGGCCAGAGGAGCGGAGCAAAATCATTGGAATGGTTGTCAAAACACTTGCATCGTCGGGCAAAGCCCTTGCAGGTGATCTGTCACTCCAGAGAGCAGAGATCAAAACCGGATAGGTGAGGAGCCCCAAATAGAGGCGGTATGTCGCAAACCCAATAATGGCCATGTTAACGAAGACTGAAGCAAGAAAAGCGTGAAGCTTGACCGCGCGGTCCTCTCTGTCCAAGCTGATGATGTACACATGCTGGGGATCAAGGTGTTTGACAAAACAGTCGAGTGATCGTGGAAGTATCCGAAACCTGTTGTTTGGGTCTTCAAACACTTTATGATCTGACCTTTGGGAGCTCCTGACGATAGTTTTAGATTTTCCTGGCGCTTTGGCGTTCTTCTTCACCATATTGATCGAAGATGAAAAGCTGGACAGCAATAATATCCTTCACCAGGTCATATAACGCTTTCCAATAGGTATTTTTCTGAGTACTTGACGATACTGCAGATACTACAGCCTTCTGCAAGTGGCTTCAATTACAGAGATGTGCGAAGCCTCCCGCACGGAATAGACAATGTGGCACGATGAAGCAGGGGGGGGAGCCAGCGCTGATAGCTTCAGGTTGGACGTTGTTAATAATGCCCAGTTTCAGGTCATTCTCAGCATATAACCAGACAAAGAGCATATCAATGTCGATTGCAGTGTCCGGACCTATCCCATGCACCAAGACAGCAACTTCCTAAGCTCGTGCAATAACTAAAAGTGGCCATAAATCGTGAAGCAGTGCAAGAAGAGGCAGTTACCTGGTTAAACCTCAGCTCGACAAGATGTAGTAGGAGCAGATCACACAATTAAGTACACTACAATTGTAACGTGTATTGTACTTTAGTATAGGACTAGTCCGAATGTGGATTAGCGCGGAACTGAGTTACAGCTACGCGTTTCGTCACTCAATTCGACCCAGAGACAGAAACATGCAGGCTGCAAGCAGGCGATGCGACAGCAGCGATTTGTCGACAATGAGAAAATTACTATAAATTGAAAGCCAGCACGGTGAATCGTCTTGCTACTCCATGCTCTTATTGTTAGGGATTAACAAGTACAATGTCATTTGCTCCACTTGCAACAGAGGACTCATATCCCGTCACGCGTCGTGATGTCAATCCCCGCGGCGACCAGTCAATTGATGCGCAACGGCCTCCCCACCAGGACCATGATGATGATGGTGATGGGAAAGAAGCCGAGGAACTAGATGATGCACAATCACACGCACCGGTGGATGATGCCCCGATTATTGGAGGATTATCGCGTGTGCCATTCAGTAGGACACGTACTTTGAGGGACGCCTTCATCACGGGGGGAGACGGAGCGGACGTTTTGAAACTTCGCGACTATGGGGCACGCAGACATGTCAACACGGAAAATAGCACATCGCAGCAAGACACAAGAGGGCCTTCATCACTTCGTACGGTCCATAGCGGTATGAATACGCATTCGCAGAATGGCTCTCAGCGACCCGCACCACGATCAAGGTATTCCATTTACAGAGATACTTCCCCTAGTCCTGGCGCTCGCCGTTACGATGGTCTTGACAATGACACCTCCTCGGCGTCCAACTCATCAGCTATGGAAGGGCTATCGGATGAGGCTAGGAAGTCCCTCCAGGATGAGCGCGACAAGAAGCGTTTGAATAGCTTGGCTCATCGCCATGTGGACAAGGAAGATAAAACAAGCCCGGAACCACCACTGAATGTGCCGACGAATTGGGGTAAACCCAGGTCCAAGGCGACAAGTGACTGGCTTGCTGGTGTTCACGATTCGAACGAGAACGATTTTGCGCAAGACCATGATCCACTCTTTGATATCGGAGACGGTTTCAGCAAACCACAGCAGAGTATTAACTTACCTGTTGATTCAAACTTGGAGCTCACAAGCCAATCAGTGCAAGTTTCAACAAGCCCGATCACGCGGCCACCTCTGGATGATGTTCGGAAAAACCGTCCTTCCAACGGCAAGATACAATCGCTGACAAGGAAGTCGCTTTCGCACCCAGTTCTTGACCCTTCGCCATCACCAACTCATCGACAGACACAGTCGAAGATTCCGATGATGCGGCATGGCTCACTGAGCCCTCTAGCAGATATTTCCAACGGATCAAACTCCGTTCCACCAAACATTGGGCCAGGTACCGGTCGACGAAAATTGCGTGGAGGGTCCAGGAACCTTCTGAATAAACTTCATAGACAGTCGAGCCCATCAAGCCAGCAGCAGCAGACGCCAGCGGCACAGAAGAGCAGGGTAGATGATATCTATATGCGAAAACACCAAAGGTCATTGGCGCCTGGGTTGATACACCAGCACCCGCGAGGACTACTGAGCCTGATGTTGAGCCTTCGAAGGTCGAACCCGTGGTAGAAACGAAGGGAGAGAACGCGATAGCTGAAAGCATGAAACATGAGGGCGACGAAAATGATGCCCAACCTGCGAATGAAGATCAAAGGGCTGGGATGGTGGAGATCGATGATAAGGAAGCGAGGGAACCATTACGGTCCATTGATAATGAGAAATCAGTGCCCTCAAAACCAATAGTAATACCCAAGCCGATACTGAAGAAGCCACAACTCCCGCGCAGCGCATTGGAAAGCGTCCTGGAGGATATCAAAACCGAAGATGCAGAAAGCAAAGCTGGAGATAGCACGATTGAATCGTTACAGAAACTGGTTGATTTTCCCGACGCTCCTTTTGAATACAAGCCGCCAAAAGTACGAAATGAAGATATAGACGATAAAAAGGTAAAACTGGAGGACATTGAGGGCGTTCATAATTTGGACAAAAAAAATGAATTGGCTGAGGAAGCTCGGAGGCAGAGCATTACAAGTGCAGCCTTGACCCCGCTGGATGTGGGTGCATTTGACCAACTTGACGCCAAAATTCAAATACTTGTGCAGCGCATCAAAGAAGCACAAGATGCACTCACTGTGCTTGAGAAGCGGGCCTCAGAAAGTTTGTCAAATCAGGCAACGAACCCTTCATCGCACTCCCTTACAGCCAATAATGATTATTACTGCGATAAATGTGGCCGCCAAGGTGATGGGCGTATCTATATCGCCATACCAGTGCCTCCTCTTTTCAGGCGTCATCCGCGTACCAACCAAATCAGACCAACCTTGCTCGGCTGGATATCACTCGCCCTGTTATTCTATCTCTTGGTCGAGTACACCCTTTCCACTTACTTGTACCCGCGCCATTCACTAAACTGTGATCGAGGAATATGCATCTACACTAATGCTCCGAAATTCCCGTTCGCATTACTAACTCTGCTATGGCGAGCAAGTGGGTTGGGTTACCTTGTTTACCTCTTTTGGCCTGTGAGGGTAATCTGCGAGGTAACCGTCAGGCTTCTGATGAACATATCCGGTTACTGGGATGGGTTTGTTAACGACAATCAGGATACAATGGGTACTGTGGCGGATCCTATTGCACCTGGAAGTGTTCCTGATACGGACGACTCGGGATTGCTATCTGGTCTCATGTCTGCTTGGCCTACCAATTGGAGGTGGGGTGCATTGAATGGCGAAAATCCTCTACCAGCCAGGGTGCAAAACTTTCCTCCATTGGAGAACGACATGCTGGTTGATGCTGATCTGGGCATGATGCAGGATGAATTTGTAGGCTGATGGGATAAAAGGAGTCCGCTTATTGCTACTTTGGTTATGCCGTCATGTCACTCTCTTCCTCTTTGAGCTTGAGCACCGAAGTAATAACTGCTTGTCCAGAAAAACGACCTACCATGTACATTGCTTGACGATGGAAATTGGAGAGAATTAAAACTTGTACGTTTCATCACGATTGCTTCAGCCCCAGAGTCCAAAAGACAGTATCGCCTTGCATAAATCTGCCTCCACGGTCAGGGTGGGCATCTCACAGAAATGACCAATCTTGCAAACGTGCGCGGGCGTCTTACGCAAAGGGCCTCTGATGTCGGTGTTAGGGTGTTTGGCTCCCACCAATGTTGGCGAGCCACTTCAAATCAGGACATAGTAAGATTCTTCTTGACGCCGCATGTTGAGGTGGTTCCCAGCAAGGGTATGGCTCTTGGACGGCCCAATCAGGATTGTGAAGTTCTAACGTGTGCTGGAACTCGTGTTGTCATTTTTGCTGGGCGAAAGAGCCGAGGCGCGAAGAAAGAGTCCACAATGGCTCCCTTTTCTCCATGATCTCCACAGAAAACCTTCTTTCCAAACGAGCATCATAGAGCTGCTATCTGTGAATGCTGATACTGATACTGGTCAAGGAGAACATTCCTTTCAGCGTGGCTCCATCTGATAAGCAAGCCTTTTCTCTTCCCATTGGGCGAAGCCAAAGCGTTTATCTCTAAGTCCCCAAGGAGCCAATGCCACATCTTGCTCATGGCAACAGCAAAAACATTCCATCATTGAACGTGGATTAACGCCCGTTCAGGGAAAGGCAAGCATCCTCGTTCAGTCCCCTCGACATCCACCAGTTGCACAGGCTGTATGAGTGCTGTTACCAAAGCTCCGAATCCAGGGGCTTCACAAGGGAAAGCCGCGAACGTCTATGAAGTGACTATTGTGAAGAGACCTTTCCCGATCCCGTCGGCCAGGGATAATGAACAGGGCTCGCACCTTCGGTCATACAATGAAGCAGACCAGATCTTAACTTCAAGGTGTCGATTTTGCTGCGGTGAGAATCCTTCAATATGTTGGTTGCTAGCGATGAGCAACCGACCAGCTCGGGCGTCGAGGTCGATGGTTATGCTCATCACTGGCGCAGGTGTCGCCAAAAGCCAAAAGTGAGCTGCGGAAATAATATAAACAATCATTCTGCGCCTCACGCAGCCTCACGCGAGGGATTCGCTGTCTGCGCCCGTCCCAAGTACGGTGTGAAGTGTGGAGGATGCCGCACCGTTCTGGGTCCATGAATCATCACGTTTTGTCCTTTTGGCAGTATCGCACCTTGAATTACCCCCTTTTGTGTTTTGGAAATTTAGTGCTACTCTCCGTCATTTATTATGGGCTTTCCAGGGCTCGGATGAATTCATATCATGTCATTACCATTTGGTTATTTGCGGCATTGAGGGTCATCTATGGGAAGACGTGAAAACCTGCCTTCCTTCGATTACATTGCTCGCGAAGGCTAGACGTATTCGTCGCTTAATGCATGTTGATTTGCCTGCTTTTGCTTCTAAGAGTGGTACTTACTCACCGCGATGCTGCAATAGATCAGCATTCAGGTTTTTCATTCTTATGAAAAGGCTTCCACTCTCAATGGCGCGTTGTAAGACGGGCATAGTAGTGTCTGCTAGTGTCGTGTCCCCGAATACCTTGCCCCTAGGTTTATAGAAGGAACACACGACTTGTATATCATCATTGAGAGTCACAGCGGCCGTGTTACTCTTATACAATGAAATGCTCTGACCCCGGTCGGTTCAGGTCTTACAGGGCTTCGAGTTGTTTGATAGTCCTTGAAGGAGATTATTCCAGTGCCCATGAGCACAAGCTGGCAACTCACTGTACACTACAGTACATCTCCATGGAACAATTTAATAACCCCTGAATGGGCTCAGTGACCTTTACACGCCATACCACCAATCTTATGCATTCGTCGTTATACACATGTTCAGAAGACAGGAAAATTCCAAATGGAGATTCATAACCCGATAGTCACTATGTAGAAGGCGGCGCAGAAGGGTTGTTAACAGGTTGAGACAACTCGAACAAGTACGACTATTCTAGGAAGGAAAAAAGGGAAGGGAGAAGGGAAGAAGAAGAGAGAGAGAAAAAAAAAATAAATAAAGAAACCATGTCCTCACGCAAGAAACGCATCATGCGCAAATAGTATCCCGACTCCATCTAGACAAATAAGTTCACATCACCCTTAGGGAGAAAGCAAAAGAAAGAAAAAGACCCAAGGGAATCAGCGGGAAAGAAAAAGCACAACAGGGGTTTCAACAAAACGGATATCATCTCCCACTACCAGCAGTCCCAGGCGCAGATGCCCTCCCGTTCATCTGTGACACCTGAGGAGAAGCCATGGCAGGTTTCGTTGTATACTGCACGTTCTGCGCAGGCAGCTGCGCTGCCGGCACTGGGCTTGCAATCATAGGAGACTGTGTATATCCCTGGGCCATCGATAACGACGACGATCTAGGTATTGGTTTAGGAGCTTGCTGGGCATAATACCTAGGTTGCTGCTGAACATTTGCGGCCACCGGCGTTGTCACAGGCGTGCTAGACATGTTAGGCACCACTTGAGAACGTGAGGACGAGGAGGTTACGTATGAACTTGTAGGAACCATGGGACCTCCAGGAGCAGCAGCTGTAGCAGATACCAGCGGCATCTGACCGGTTGGATTGAGTTGGTAAGGAGGAACCGGGGATGTCTGCGCATAGTACGCGGCTGTGGACTGCTGCTGCATTGAAAGCGGTTGCCCCTGAGTTGGCAAGGTGGTCATCGCAGGTGAAAGTACCTGTTGAGGAGGATTGAACGGCACAGCACCATTGACAGGTGAGACAGTAGGCATTCCAGCAGCCGAAGCACCGCGTGCCTGATAAGCCGCAGATGGCTGTGCGGCATAAACAGGTGCTCCAGCCACGGTGGGTGCGTAGGGCGATTGGGTATGACCGTGTGTTGATCTTTGAGAATGGGGTCGTACGGCAGAGTACCCCGGCGGAGTAACTCCGGCTTGATATGGTACAGCGGCGGCGTTTGAAGAAGGTACTGTCTTCATCATACGACCTGACGAGGCGTATGAACGCTGGTAAGTGATTGGCGCTGCCGTTCCGGCTATGGGTGCAGAGGCTGTTGCCTGGTATGCCATCGAAGCACGAGAAGAGCCTCGTCCGCTAGCTGGCGTAGGCATCGTCGCAGAGACGGCGGAAGCGGGCTGTGGTGTGGGCTGGCTTAGGCGATAATGCCGTTGCTGAAGTGTATACTCGTCTTCTTCCATTGTCCCTGGATGGTCAGGACCCTTGACCAAGATAGATTTAGAAATATGAAGCTCTTCCAGTTGGTCGGATGTGAATTTTGCAAGGGCATATGGTGGGAGAGTTGCAACCATGGCTGCGAGACTTGATTTGAGTGTTTCGTATGTCATGAGCTCCTCTGCAGAAGGTGTAGCTGAGACGACTGAAGACGATAGTTGAGCACTGGTAGATATAGAGGCGGAGATTTGGCCCCCTGCATTAGCGGGCCGTGGAGGGTAGAGATTGCGAAGCTGGCGGTAGGAGTTAAGGGTTTGAATGAGATCGGAAATACTCTCTAGAACCTCATCGAGGTCTTTATCAAATGTATGATCCTTGCTTTCTTGCTGCAAGAGAGTTTTACTGTCCTCCTGGTATGCATCCACCGCCTCTTGCAGCAATGCATCGTCGATGACTTCCAAACCAACCCCCTCCTCCTTCTTCTCACTCCTCTTTCCATTGCCAGCCTCAGTCTCCTGACCCAATTGTATAGCTTCGACCATTTTCCCCATTCCAAAAG
Organism: Ascosphaera aggregata; assembly: GCA_024244195.1. Taxonomy (NCBI): domain Eukaryota; kingdom Fungi; phylum Ascomycota; class Eurotiomycetes; order Onygenales; family Ascosphaeraceae; genus Ascosphaera; species Ascosphaera aggregata. The sequence continues at coordinate 6,190 of JAGYHZ010000189.1, read as the reverse complement.
TTTCCCACCACATCCGCTCACGGACCTCCCTTCCAACCAGAGCACCGGCACTCTCATATGAGGGTGCAAACGACGAGTACGCATTCGCAAACAATGGATCGTCCTCTCTAGTATGATGTCCAAATGGGCCCCGTCGCAGCCTGTTCCCCCTTGTTGCCGCTTGCAAAGGTGTGACCTGAGTCTGTGACTTCTTAAGGGTATTCCTTACGACGTTCTCGTATCCGTACTGTATCCATCTGCCTGAGGGAATAGGATAGTAGAGATAGCCCGTACTTTCCTCAGGACGGATGCAGGCATTGACTGCAGCTTCGTAACGATCAACCCAGGGGACGACCGCAGGTCGAACAGGCGGGTAAGGTGGTGGATCTAAAGGTGGAAGGCCAGTTTTAGGAGGGAAGACTTCTGCAAAAGTACGAGTCTTCGCGTGTTCGGCTTGATCAATGCCAGGGTTGAATGGGATGACTTGTGAAATAGATATGCCAGGGGGTAGATCCTCTTCTGTGATCTTTCCAGCTTGCTTCCCTTCGCTGGATTTGCGAAGACTGGAGAAGAGTTGTTTCCCGCGAGGTGCATTTCCGTAGATTGTAAGAACGGTCGTGCCCTCGCGCGCGTGTAACTCTTCGAAAGGTCGGACCTCAGAGCACTGAGATGATTCCGTTGCTGAAGGGATTGGGCTTGGAGCAGCAGGGGCGACAGGAGTGACAGAAGCAGCAGGAGCAGCAGCTGCGCTGCCTGAGGGGAACGTCGACTTGACAATGAAGTTATCCCTAAGCGGACTCCTCGACACGTAATTGTCAACATGCTTCCGCAATATTCTAGTACGATTGATAACGTCTTGCAGACTTGGCGTGCCTGGTGGTAAAGGAGCGCCTGCCTTATCCAGTGTTCGCCGTCTATCAGTGACAATGATGCTTGCAGCGTCGAGGTCTGAGATGAAAGATTGAAGTGAGTCGTAGCTGTCGGAGAGCACTCTGCTTTCAATATTTTGTTGTACTTCCGGCTGTTCATGGCCTATTCGAGGACGTTTGGGATCTGGCTCGTCGTGGGGTGGTATTGGCGTTTTCAAAACATCGACGTCATTGTCGTATCTGAATAACAAGCGTGGTGTGTCAGTAAAAACATTCAGGTACACCAGCATATATACATATACATATATATAGTAAATGACCACATCTTATTCCTTTCCCGCAAATCCTTCAAGGTTGATCAAAACATACTTCTGCAACAATGACAGCAGAGCCCTTAGATGCACACTAAGAGTCTCTCTCAATGCTGGATTGGTATTCAGATTTGCATGAAGAGGTTCAGCAGCAGATGATACCAATGATGATGGTGGTGCAGCATCATACTTCCGTTTTGCGGGCGTCGACATAGCAGACCCTTGAGGATGCGGATGCGGATGCGGTTGCGGTCGCGATAGCGGATGCGACTGCGACTGCGACTGCGACTGGAGATGCGGCGCAATGACAGGTGATGGTCTGTTACTATCCATGACAAGACAACTGATTTGGCTTGTGCGGAAAGGAAGGTAGAAGCAGGTGTATTATTGAAGAGAACTCTTCCTAGATCAGGCACAAGATTTGGCCCTTTTTCTTTTTTCTTTTTTCTCTCCTGCTTTTCTTTCTTCTTCCTTTTTTTTTTTAGAAGGTTTCTCCCACGTTTGCCGTTCAGTCGGCCCGTTTGTTCGTTCGATTGATGTTCTCGCTCTCTCTCTCTCTCACTCACACTCTCTTGTAAATCTTGTTAACAATGAAACGAAGCGCGAACCACACTTTTCTCCTTGTAAATCGTGATCAAGATGTCTAATGACCGATGGGGCGGGCTTATCGAAATTTCCTTGCGTCTGTCTGGACAAGAAGGTGGACCACCCAGTACGGAATTTCCGACAAGACGAGAGGGACAATGATGTACTAGCCGTTTCAACCCTGCTGCGACCCTTCCTGCGGAAACTTATGTATTGTCGGACTTTTGCGATAGCGGATACACGGATTCTTTCTTCTTGTTCTTGTTTTCAATAATGTTATCCTCTTTTTCTTCTCCCTCCCTCTTCGCTTCACAAACCACGAACCTTTTGTGGACTTGCGATCTTCGATCTCCGCGGACACCCAATGACGACTAATGATCAAGAGGAAACCTGGAAGCCTGGAAACCTGTTGACGATGCAATGAAGACCGGTTAAATCATGAGATGAGAGATTTCTGGGGTGGGTGAGTGGCAGTGGCAGCGGCAGTGGCAGCAGACAGAAATAAGGCCGATACACCACGCGCAAACACAAAACAAAAAAAAAATGGATGATGAAATAAGATAGGAATAAAACAAAACAAAACAAAATAAACTTAAGGACTGCCGTGCAGAATCAACCAAGACCGGACAAGACTCAACAAGAAGAGACACTCGTTTGTGCAAGCGTCACTTGGTCGAGCCGCCGTCAGCAAAGGATCCGTGCGACGTCGTCGAAAAAAAAAAAAAAACAAGAACGACGGTGGATGATCGAGATTGACAGGCAAAGAATGGTACTTCAGTTTGCTTCTGACTATCTTCTATCAATCAACCAACGTGTCTCGTCCTTCGCCTCCATCTCGGTCTTCATATCTCTCTTTTCCTGTCCTCCTGTCTTCCTGTCTTTCTATAACATTGATTATTTCCTCTCAATCATTCTTTCTCCCCAAGGACGGGATCACTGGATGTCACGTGACATATTCCTCCTCTTCTTCGCGAGATAAATAATATTCCTCGTTTTAAGGAAATTACATGAGTACAGCAGAGAAAGCGAAGGGAGAATATGATAAGAGAGTCTGACAAGAAAAGTCGACAGCGACATTGATATACTGGCGTTGCTATAAATGATGCTATCGCTGATGATATTGCTGTGAATGCCAGGATGTTACAGCTGCCATTGTGAGCAGTTAGTGCAGGGAGAAATGGCTGGCTGACAATCTACCTTTCTTGCCTTTATATGTTGTCGCGGCTTTGTGCTTCGTTGACATCTATTCCAACGACAAGAGTACATCTTCCCAGCAGCTGCCTCTATTCAACGTCTTCATTATTGCAGAGACTAGTCTCTCCCCCTCTCCATCTTTGCCAATTAACCTGCCGAATACACTTGAAAGTCATCGGAGTACACACTTGTCATGTCTTCTCCTTCGATATGCGTAGATGTCCCTCCAATCGGTCGATGCTGCAGCTCATATTCATAAGCCAGTCTGACTGCCGTATATGCCCGTGTATTCAAAACCGTTGGATAAGTATTGCCCGCCAATTGGTGACATATAATGATCGGATTCATTTCAAGCCAATGATATCTTGCGACGGAAGAGATGAGCTAGCTGACTGTATTCAATTCAGTTTTTCAGATGGTGACGGAACGTAGTCGCTTTGAAATCACCATCATCTCCCATGGACTCACAGCCTGCTAATCCCTTAAGCACCCTCATATCATCATAAACACTGTCTCCCTCAATCAATGATAGGACCAACCAATATTCAATCGTTCTATCTGTAGATCCTGGTGCGAAGTACGTAGTAAAATAGTCTTCGGAGGTTATGGACGAACTCCGCAATATAAGGGGAAAAAAAATAAAATAAAAAATAAAAATTAAGTATAAATACAATAAATCAAACACTGAGCAACCTACACAAGACGAAAAAACACCAACGACTCATAAAGATTTGCCCCGCGTGTCATTTAAAAAAGTCAATTGACAATTATTCAGACAAGTTTTATTGCTTATCTTCTCGCTTTTAGACGCTTCTCTCGCTCTTTCTCTTCCTCGCCATGCTTCGGGGATCAGGTTAATGGATGTCATTAGTTAGGGATACCATTGCCGGTACACTGGCAGCAGCTCGGAATGCACGAGCAACTACATCCATAATAGCTGGCATAGAATGTGTCAAGCGAGTCAATTGGATTGGTATCGTGGTAGGCTAGCATGTGCTCTTCGAATTACTTAAAACGGCGAGGTCCTTGGTGATGGTATCGTAAGTGCTGGTTGGCTGACTGCTCCTGTTTGAGACGTTGATAGCAGACTATTCAGCACCCGTCCTACGGCGCTTTCAGGTTTTGGGAAACACGAGCTCAGCTCCGTACAGCTTCTACCATATCCTCGTCGCAATTACCCCTAAGATTTGTCCCATCCAACAACCCTCGTAAGGGAAATGTTGATGGCAATATTTCTGCTTCTGACCGTGCTCTCACTCGTCCCGCGCGAGATGGTGCGAAGAGAGACACCGGAAAATCGACTTCAGCCACTAATAATGAAGACCGTACCAAATGGATAGCTGCTTCCAAATATACCGGCACGAAGAAGTGGTCAAGACGCTTGCAGAGGCAGCGTATAGTCCAGCTTCCGTATAGGCAAAGACAAGCAAAAGACGCAGCAGGGAATTCGAAAGCTGAGGTCCTATGGCAGACTGAAACTCCCTCTGATATTCTCGTCTCCTCTCTTCGGGTCACGGGACATCCAGCCAAGCTCCATAAGCAGGTTAAGGTGAAGAAGAGGGATTTCTCATGGCTCCATCCATCGAGACTCCGACAAGAGAAATCCTCATTTTGGAGAAATAAAGCGAGAAGGACAGATTTGATTCCCAACTTACCCAATCTGCGAATCATGGAAAACCCACCTAGGCTGTCTTACCCGACAATCGTAGCAGCATATATTCGCAAAGTCGATCCACTACTCAGGCGCAATCCCGACATTGACAGTGACGAAGAAACAGATCCTAATGACGAGCAGCTTTCGAAACTCGAGCTTGCATTGTTGGATGTTTTCAATGACAAGACTCTGAAGTATCTCTCAGATCGGGGTTACTCTCCTGCCGATGTCGTAAGGTGGGCCTGGATTCTCACAGCAGGGAGCTCATTGCGATCTGTGAGGAGATATGATGCTCTTGAAAAGGAAAGGCTGAATGGCAACCGGCAATGGGAATCGTCATCGTCGTCCAAGCAGCAATCAATCCCTCCGTTCATCTTACTTTTTATACTTCGACAGGAGGATATCTGCGCTCATGCGTTGCAATATCTAATCATACATACATCAAACCTGTTGCATCACTCAGCCGCACTAGCCCAAGCGGAGAAAAAGTCGAACAATTCGATTGATAAGCCACCATGGAATCCCTTCATAAACACCGACTCAGTCATGATGTTCATCATCCGCCTCATGCGAGCTTCTCGCGCTGTCTGGCCATCGGCATTCCTGTCTACTGCTCACATTTTCACCTCAATTCTCGGCCACAAACCAATGACTGAATACTACGGATCCGAGATGCACCGCGATCTTCGGCGTCGACTTGTCCTACAGTATAACAAGATCCTTAATTTGATCTCCCTACCATGCAACATCAACCCCTTTCACTCAAACACAATTCAGCAAAGAGCGCAATTCCATCTCCTTCGGGAAATGACTGAATTTAATCCCCCGCTGATTGTCAACAGAATGGGATTCCAAGCGATCACTCGCGTTCAAATCACACACGCTAAGACGGAAAGCGAGCGGGACTGGGCAATGTCACAGTTGAAATCCTGGCCTCCTTGGAAGGAACCTAGACTCGGAATCGATCCGATTAAGGGGGAAGGGAGCGAAAGTCGCGCCGCTAGAGCGATTGGGTATATGACTAGCGCAGGTTACTCGCTGTCTATATTTGATCAAGCCGCTAGAATCGTTGCGGGATGGGATACAGATATGACGCCCACGGTGCAGACGCGGACCATCTCTCGGCGGGCGAGCACTTTTGAATTGAAGCATGGCGAGTTAAATCCCCGTGTCTGGGCTGCCCGAATACGCGCTACAAGAACACTGAAAGAGGCGTGGGCGTGTTTCCTGTCATTCGAGGATAGTGGTGCTAAAGCTCATAATGATGTCTACTTCGCGATGGCAGAGAAGATTGTTTATCATGGGAAGACACTTGATGAACCGAAGCGACTTGACACAACCGCGCTGCCTGGTGATATGAAGGAGGTGGTTCCCGAGCCGAGATCTCCTAGGGATGTGACGTATACGAGGAGGGAACCACCAACTTTGAGCCAGTTGTTAATGCATAAGATGCTGGCGCATAATTTGAGGTTATCAGATCGTTTTCTATGCCTTGTGTTGGAGAATGCACATTCCATTGAGTTCGGGTTACACTTGCTTGAGCATTCGCAACTGCCGAAAAAGTGGAGGCGGGCATTGCTTCTGACCTGCCCAGAACA
>JAGYHZ010000188.1:0-14452 GCA_024244195.1 Ascosphaera aggregata | reverse complement strand
GCTGGTTTCGAGACTGCAAGACCTAACCTATATTGGAGACAAGTTATGAAAACATCATTCACACATCTACCACTCTAACTCATCCACTTGTCGCAGAAATCAAAATTCAAACGCTTAAAGCGCGGTCACAAAGCCCAACGAAAAAGTACCGAAATGGAAACTCTATTCAGCTCAGATGAGGAAAACGAAATTAATACCTATGAAGAATCATACCACCGACCACGAGGAAGGACAGCCCTGGATGACCTGGATGGTTTCATCGAAGAAGATGTCTTCTCCGACGAAGAAGTCGAACAAGTCCAAGATGAAGATATGATGGAACGCACTGCACGCAAAGGCATATCTTCCTTGGCCGTCACAGAAGCAACAGGCCTAGATGAGGCAACCTTAGAAGACATGCGTCTTGCTTTCGGTGATGGTACCGATTACCTCTTTGCCCTCGAGGCAGAAGAACAGGCTGAAGAGGAAGAATTGAGTGAAGAAAAACACGTCGATCTCAAAGATGTCTTTGAACCCTCACAGCTAGCCGAAAGGTTTTTAACAGATGAAGATGCCGCTATTCGTGCAACAGACGTGCCCGAACGATACCAACTTGCTCGAGCACCATTCAAACACCTCCTTCTTACCGAGGACCAGTTCAGGGAAGAAACCGGCTGGATAGCAAATGCCATGCTCCTCAAGAGACACGTTGATCCTGATTTGGAGGAGCCATTCCGCAGATCTGTCGCCAAAGTCCTCGAGTTCATGGTTCATGATGAATGGGAAGTTCCCTTCATCTTCCAGCATCGCAAGGACTACCTAATCCACGCATCTAAAATTCCCGTCTCGCCAGATCCTCAAAATCCAGACGCTGCGCCGTACCAAGTCAAAGCTGAGAAATTGCTCAATATGATGGATCTTTGGGATATCTTTGAGCTTGACTTGAAGTTCCGCGCTCTGATCGACAAGAGAAATGCATTGCAAAAAGCTTACGACAGTCTACAAGGCTTTGAAGTGAAAGACGAACTCTTTGAAAGATTGATTGCATCAGCTTCCTCAATGGAAGAATTACAAGATCTTCAAGACTATCTCTACTTCAAGTATCCCGCGCAACTTAGAGACATCGCGGCAATCGACAGAAACGGCAGACGCAAGACTTTCACAAAATCACTATATGAGCGATTCAGCGCTAGCCGAGCCTTTCAACTTGTCAAGGCCTTTGGCATCACCGCCCATGCTTTTGCTGAAAATGTGATGAAACAAGGCGGCAGGACATACACTGAAGATCGAACCGAAAGACCGGAAGACATGGCCGATAGTCTCCTCGACTCATACTTTAGCACCGGATCGCATGCCCTAAAGACAGCAAAGACGGCTTTTGCGGAAGATCTCTACATGAGTCCTGAACTACGAAAAGTTGTTCGCAACAGACTATACCCCAGCGGCGTGGTCAATTGTCACCGCACCGAGAAGGGAGTCAAGAATATCGACGAACAGCATCCTTATTACGAATTCAAATACTTGCGGAATCTGCCGCTCAGCGAGATTGCAAGACGACCCGAGCTGTTCTTGCGTATGCTTAAGGCAGAGGAAGAAGGTCTCGTCGGTGTCAATGTTGTTTTCGAGGATTTCGACGCCTACAAGGAAAAGCTATACAGCGATATCGAATCCGATAATCAGTCGGAACTAGCAGATGCCTGGAATAGGGAACGTCGCGATGTTCTCGACATGGCTTTTGCCAGACTCAATAAACTTCTAAGTCATAGCGTCAAGGAAAATCTGCGCACAGAATGTGAGAATTGGGTAGCGAAGGAGTGTCGAGAAGCGCTGGCGAATAGGCTTGATCAGGCACCTTACAAACCGAAAGGTATGGTTCTCGGTACTGTCCCACGCGTTCTCGCCATCACCAATGGTAAAGGCGTTTTGAATCGTGATGATCTCTACTGGGCTTGGGTGGAGGAGGATGGGCGCGTTCTAGAAAATGGCAAGTTCAAGTACCTGTCCCTCGGTCATCGCGAACGAGGTGTCCCTGACGGAAAGGACATTGAGGTTTTCATCGAAGTGGTTGAGCGACGACGACCAGATGTCATTGGTGTTTCTGGATGCTCTCCTGAAACGAGAAAGTTGCATCGTTTGTTGGCCGATATCGTCGATGCTAAAGATCTTCGTGGTGCTTCGTATACCGATGAGAATGATAAGGAAGTGAGCGATCCCCTCGAAGTCGTCATCGTCAATGATGAAGTCGCTCAACTATACAAAACCAGCAAGCGCGCGAAGATGGAGCATCCTGGATTCGGAGAGTGGACGAATTACTGCGTTGCGTTGGCGAAATATCTGCAGAGTCCGATGAAGGAATATGCCTCTTTGAAGAAAGACATCGCTACCTTACCGCTTGCTAAGGGACAACAACTGGTGCCTCAAGATAAGCTATTGAAGTATCTCGAGAGCGCGCTTGTTGACATGGTCAACCTTTGTGGAGTTGATATAAACGAAGCAATTACTGATACTAATACTGCAAATCTACTCCCTTATGTTTGTGGTTTGGGACCACGAAAGGCAGCGCATCTTCTCAAGATTGCGAACATGAACGGTGGCACGGTTAACAATCGTCTTGAACTTTTGGGTGTCAATGTCCAGTATCATGCCATGGGCATCAAGGTTTGGAACAACTGTGCAAGTTTTCTATATATCGAATACGATTCTACAGATGTTGACGCCGATTATCTGGACAACACTCGTGTGCATCCTGAAGACTACGATATCGCGCGCAAAATGGCTGCTGATGCCCTTGAACTGGACGAGGAAGATATCAAAGCGGAGACTGACGTAAATGGCCAAGGTGCCATTGTGAAGAAATTGGTCAAAGAAGATGCACAGGACCGTGTTAATGATCTGATTCTGGAGGAATACGCCGAACAGTTGGAGAAGAATCTGAATCAAAGGAAACGAGCGACCTTGGAGACCATCCGTGCCGAACTGCAACAACCGTACGAGGAGCTGAGGAAGCAATTCGTTTACTTGAGCAGCGATGCCATTTTCACAATGCTCACTGGCGAGACTCATGATTCCCTGGCCGAGGGCATGATTGTTCCGTTGCGCATTATTCGCGTTGGCGACGGACACATTGACGGACGACTCATGTGCGGCATCGACGCTCTTGTCCCAGAAGGTCAAGTGACAGATCGATACGATGTGCCTGTACGTTCTTTGTACGCACCGCAACAGACGGTACCAGCGAAAGTATTATCCTTGAACCGCAAGTCCTTCCTGGCAACTGTCTCCGTGCGTGAGGATCAGCTCAACAGGCCATATCAGAAAGACTATCGGTATGCCCCTGACGAATGGGATTTCAAACAAGAAGATGCCGATAAGGAAGCTATGCAGGCGAAAACGGAAAAGGAGGGACGCGCTGTGCGTGTCATTAAACATCCTCTGTTCCGTCCCTTCAATGCCAAACAGGCCGAAAATTTCCTGTCAACGCAGGCCCGTGGCGATGCTGTCATTCGTCCCTCTTCTAAAGGACCAGATCATCTTGCTGTCACATGGAAGGTCTCCGATGGCATATACCAACATATAGATGTCCTTGAACTCGATAAAGACAACGAGTACTCTGTCGGCAGGATCCTGCGCGTTGGAGGCAAGTACTCATACTCCGACCTTGACGAACTATTCGTCAATCACGTGCAGACGATGGCTCGCAAAATCAACGACATGATGCGTCACGAGAAGTACCAGAGCGGAACAAAGGAGGCAACGGAGAAATGGCTGCAGACCTACACGCAAGCCAATCCAACCCGTTCGGCGTATGCGTTCTGCATCGATTCTAAGCATCCCGGTTACTTCCATCTTTGCTTCCAGGCTGGTCCAAAGGCGCCCTTGGGTAATTGGCCCGTTAAAGTCATCCCGCAAGGATATGAATTGAGGAAGACACCATATCCGGATATGATGTCGTTGTGCAATGGGTTTAAGACGCTTTTCAGTAACATGCAGAGAAATGCACCGCGAACGATGGGGAGGTAAAGGAAGACGGGGTGGGGGCTTAGATTGAAGTGGCATTACCTACCCACCTTTTGATAACTTTTCGGAAATGAAAGATAAGCGAGGGTTTGTTACTATTTGGTCATCGCATTTATTGAAACATTTCCTCATCTCTCAAAATTAAAGGAAGAGAAGCGAAAAATTTCGGTCATGGCGTTTTTTCTCTTTTTTTTTTTTTTCATCTCTCTCTCTCTCTCTTGTGTCTGTCTCCCCTTTTTTCCTCTCAACACCCGCTTCCATTATAGTATTGGATGATTTTGATGGCAAAGTGATGATATTGTTCTTTCTTTTTGATTGTATTATTTTTTGACTCCCATATACGTTTCCTTTTCTTTTCTTTTTCTTTTTCTTTTTTTTTTCTTTTTTCTTTTCTCTTTCCCTCGAGTTATATTTGGCGGTTATCCATAAATTCCCATATCGTTTTTTCTTTTTTTCTTTTTTTTTTTTTCTTTTTTTTTTCGCCTTCTTTGGAGCAGGTTCCAGGGTAAAAAGCTGTAATTCGCCATCAGATCTGCTCGGCTCACTTTTACAAAGACGAGAAAGAAAAGAAAAGAGGAAGAAATGATTGACCTGATTTAACCAGGAGTGACGGTTTATATATGACATCTCGTCAATGTCATTACATGTGTAGCCAAAAAAGGGGGGAAACAAGCTATATATGATTTCTTCATTCCCAAGTACAGGAATGTCCAGTCCACCCACATCCGACCCTCTCTTATTTTTATTTTTATTCTTTTTTTCATTTCATTCCCTTATTAAAAAGAAAGAGTCTAGATACAACATATATGAGAAGAAGGAATAACTTGAAACAAGCCGAACTGTGTTGCAGTGCAATTGATTGTATAGCAAGCAATCAAAGACAGGAGAAAAGAAGAAAGGAATGGATACGGAGGGCGAATTCATCCCATCCGTCTCTTCCTTGCGATATCTCTTTGCTTCTCGGTTGCCCGTGACTTCTTGTAGCTGTTCTTGTCAAACCTTGCGAGCGGTAGACAGTCTTCCAGGACTTCATTTCCCTGCATGAAATGAGTGACGAGACCGCCTAATAAGGTTCTCTTAAGCGCAGACAGTCTTATCCATTTCCACCACCTATCCAAAGCCACCTCGGCGTCGTATTCATCCTTCTTTCCAGATATTTTGATGGTTTTTCTATTGCCATACACCTCGCCTGTTTCGTGAGCGATGGCCGTGCTGTAATAGGGCCCATGTTGTGGCTTCTCGATTGTATGTTGAATGGTGGTGAAATTCTGATGTAGTTGCCTCCTCATATTCCTATGAATGTGGCGTCCAGAAGCGTTTGCCAATTCCTCGACTTTGCGAAGAACTTTCGACGTGTCGGGATAGGCGTCGTATCGTTTGACCAATATCTCGTCTGCTCCTCTGTCTGCTTCCTCCACACCCGACGGGACCTCCTCATCTTCCTCAAGCGGTGTGTATGATTTTTCATACAGCAAAGCAATACATTCACCGCAGGCAATCTGGATTTGAACGTCTTCACTGTCGAGCTGTTCCAGAAAGGCTTCCACTGCTTTTCTTGATTCACTCTCAATATCCTCGACTCCCGTGGCGAGGAACCCCCATTCCTCAACAGCTGCTTTCACTGTTTGAACATCATCAGATGCATTTGCGAACCTCCCGTCCGACTCGATTATTTCCATAAGAAAAGGTAACTGCTCTTGGACACTTTCTTCACCGCCGCCCGCGAAAAACGTTACGGCGCCCAGTGCATGAATGGCGGCAGCTTTGACATCGTAAGAAGATGAGATGCGAATGCTCCGTTGAAGCGTCGACGCTGTTCCATCGTAAACGGTGGGCAGACCGGTAGTGACGGCGATAAGCGCGATGGCGTTGAGTGCCAGAACAGCCTCCTTGTCGCTAACCTCAGACTTGACGCTCTTGACGAGCGTGCCGAGCAGCTCTTCGAATCGTTCCTCCAGTGGTTCCGCGAGAAAATCGTTCCTCACTATTCGATTGAAAGCGATCAGCATCTGCTCACGTCCCTGCACGGAACTCCTCTTGCGGTCGACAAGACTCTCAATAACAGTGTCAATCTCGGCAGCGGAAACTAGTGTGCTACTGCTGCTGTTGTAGTTGTTGTCATCCTCCGCTTCCTCGAATTGACGTAGAGTCAGACTGTGCAAATCTTCCTCCGTGGGGGACGGTGCGCGGCTGACATTCCTCGACGGTGCAGCCGAATTTGCAGCAGACGGGGCGGCGGAGGGTGCAGCGGACGAGACGGCTGAATGGATGTGTAGGTTGCGCGAGCTGAATTGTTCGCGCTGAATCGCCTTGCGCGATGTAGTTTTGTGACTTTCGAGAACCCTCAGTTTAGTGTCGCGCATGTTTGCGAATGCCTTGCGAGTGTCCCGGAATTAAGGTGTGAGGGTTTTGAGCTCCTAGCACGGATTGAAATATGCTAGTTGAGTTATGAAAAAGATAAAAAAAAAAGCAGATATCTTTCCAAGCTCCCTTAACTCGGTTATTTCGGTTTGCAGATGATGCAGAGCTGTGATTCCTGAGTTCTGTAGAATCTGAATGAACTGGGGATCGTCGGAATCCAGTCTAGTATAGCTTTCTTTTTCTCTCCTTTTTTTCTTGTTTAAGAAGTGACCGATCTGATAGACAAGTCCTGTAAGGATCGATGAAACGGAATCAAACGAACGACCTTAGTCAAGATTTTCAAAAGCACGGCCGAACTTGTAACGGGCAGTGTGGCGTAAAATTCGAAAGCCCACAGTGGCGAATGATGTCAACCACAAGAACAACAAGACCGACAACGACAATGACTGAAACTCATAAGAGAAAAAGTGCAAGCTGCACCCCATCAAGCTCATTGACTCTAGAACAATCATCCCAAAAGACACTGAAAAGTCATATGAAAAAGCCAACCTTTCCAGACGTTGCCGCGTCGCATCATCGTCCTTGATGAATCACACAGTAGTACTACGTGACATCTCACATATGGACATACGTCATGTTGCCGCAGTCGAAGTCAAGAGGACAGCGTAGATGTATGGTAGCGACTAAGCTAGATGTAGTAAGTTACGCGAGGCCTGATTAGGTCGGTCGAGGATCTGTCAACCTCACCTCCCAATAGTCGATCGTCTCGCGTCTCATGCTGTGCATTTGGGCATTGGGCATTGGCAATGGGTAATAAGCATTTGGGATTTCTCGGTAATGAGGAACTTTGGTTTTATCGTCAAAGAAGCATTTTATCGTAACTTTATTATGTTATGTGCTCGTGGATCAATGCGTTGTGACGCCTGAAGAAGATGGGTATGTGTTCTCCTTTCTTCTCTGTTTATTACCTTTTTTATTTTTTTTTTGGCATCATATGATGACAATTTCATTGAACTGTCAATGACGATATATCTTGGAAATCGGAGAATATTGTCGAAATAGCTAGCTTACTAGCCAAGCGCCTCGTGATGAGTTGGCCTGTGGGGAGAAAAGAAAGTGAGAGAGAATGAATGGAAGGATGAAGGAAAGAGGATATCTGAGCTACAAACGAGTACTGTACGGGTGCTATTCCGTTCGTCATCGATTTGCGGCGTACCCGATCTTTACTGAAGGAGAGGCATGCCTGAAGCAAGCCTTTTTGGGGCGGGCAAGTGACTATTTCTCCGTAGGTGGAATTGCAGAGAATAGCGGCCAATACGACGGATACGACTAGGAAGGACCAGTCCGCTCGGTACAGAGAGCGTTCTTGGCCGGGGGCAGCTCCTTGCGCCGCCTTTAGCACGCGGGCGCCCCTTTCCTTAGATCGGTACCTGCCATCTCCTCTATCGGCGGTTGAACCAAATAAATATACGGAAAAGCGTTAATTCGAACGAATCAGGAGATGAGGAGCAGAAATGATGTGTACGTCAAGATTCAATTCTCCGCGCATGTTAAAAGGAAATAATGCGTCTACAATCCGTCGTTTTTGGATGAACAGCGTGATCGCGATGGACAGCTACGAAGCATGCAAGTTCAATATTGATACCGAGCCTCTCGCTTGATAGATGAAATGAGTTCATACAGGGCTGGAATTGAAATCGAGAATGATATCTCTTACTCTTGGTTGACCCATGTTTGCCGCTCTGCACAGTTTTTTTTTGGCAGTTGTGCTTGTCTGTCTACGTTGGAAATGAGCTTACCGTATTCCTGCAGGATGCGTTCCGTCGGAATTGTCGACATGCCTTTTGTCATACACGGTGGTTACATCGCTCTCAAAGCTCACTGGAGAAAGTTGAAAATCAGTGGTTCTGGGACAGTACGCCAAATACGAAAGATTCCCTGCTTTTCCCAGACACTCGCAGTGCGCATAGGAGAATCTTCCTGAGAATCTGTCCCGTAAATACGGCCGTATGCCAAGCTCCCTTTTGATCACTTGAAAGACATCGAGATGGTGTCTCCCTCTTGGGTGACGCGACACTTCTCAGGGCGTTCGGATTCAAGATTGGCTACTGGGAAACATTGGGTTTCACTTCAAAGTCTAAAGACTAGAGCTGTTTATATATGAGCAGTCCTGCCCCTGCTTGCTTGATATAACCTTTTTGTAACTCTCCTGTTTTCCCTTCCCTTTCTCTCGTCTGATTCTTCAGCAAAAACATACTGCGCATCTATCAGTGAGCGAAGAAGCCGTTCCGAAGATGAACGGCGGTGACGATCCAAACCGACGGTCTTCGTCGGATAGGCCTGAGAGCGATGAGACCGGTAAAACCGAGAAGGTCATAGGGTACAATGATACAGCCCTAGGCTCTTCCAACGATACCAATGATGACTCTTTGATGCGATCGATCACTCACACCATGCAGAAAGAACTGGCTCATCTTGCATCGAGTCTTCCTCGTGCCTCAAGCCAGATCGATCGCGATGATATCGAAACGACGCTTCATCGTGTAGACTCGATTACCGGGTTGAACTACGACGATCCTATCCTTGATCCAGAGAGTCCAAAATTTGATTTTCACAAATGGTCCCGCATGTATATGAAGCTTCTGGAAGATGAGGGTATCAAGAAGCGCCGTGCCGGATTCACATTCAAAAATCTAACTGTTACTGGTTCTGGAGCCGATCTTCATCTTCAGCCTACCTTTGTAACACCATTCAGAGTGCTATGGGCCCCACGCGAGACGCTTGGTCTTGGTACGCCAGAGCGACATATTTTGAGTGATTTCAACGGCACCGTCAAGCAGGGTGAATTGCTTGTTGTTCTTGGTCGTCCTGGTTCCGGTTGTTCGACATTTTTGAAGTCGATCGCCGGACAGACCGATGGCCTTTTGCTTCAGCCAGGCTCTGAAATCCATTACAATGGCATTCCCCAGGAGATTATGAAAAAAGAATTCCGAGGTGAGACTGTCTACAGTGGTGAAGATGAACATCATTTCCCTCATCTCACTGTTGGCGAGACACTTGAATTTGCCGCTGCCGCCCGAACCCCTCAGCGTCGTATTCTTGGCATGGAACGAAGTGAGTTTGCTCAGAAAATGACTAAGGTTGTCATGTCAATCTTTGGTCTCAGCCATACATTCAACACGCGGGTTGGTAACGAGTTTATACGAGGTGTCTCTGGCGGTGAGAGAAAACGTGTGTCCATTTGCGAATTGGCATTGGCAGGTGCTCCCATTTGTTGCTGGGATAATTCTACTCGTGGTCTAGACTCAGCCACCGCTTTGGAGTTCACCCAGACCCTGCGTGTCGCTGCCAAGATCATGGGCACAACACACGCCGTTGCTATTTACCAAGCTTCACAGGATATCTACGACCTTTTCGACAAAGCCATTGTCCTTTATGAAGGTCGCCAGATCTTCTTTGGCCCGGCAAATGTAGCTAGAAAGTACTTTGAGGACATGGGCTACCTGTGCCCACCACGGCAGACGACTGGCGACTTTTTGACATCCGTGACTAACCCTCGCGAGCGTGTCGTGAAGCCGGGCTACGAGGCTAAGGTTCCGAGAACTGCTCTTGAGTTTGAACGTTATTGGATCGAGTCCGATGCATACAAGGCGATGAAGAACGAAATGGCTGAGCAGGAGCAGCTTTACCCGCCCGGTCATTCTCCAGCTTTGCAACAGTTCCGCGAATCTCACCAGGAAGCTCAGGCCAAGCACGTTCGTGGTTCCTCGCCCTATACTCTCAGCATCACCATGCAAACGAAGTTGTGTGCCAAGCGTGCCTACCGACGTATTTACAATGACATGACTTCCACAATCACCATTATTATCGCCGAAATTTGTCTTTCTCTCATTATTGGTTCCCTCTTCTTCCGCACCACTGACGACACCGATGGATTTTTCGGCAAAAGTTCAGTGCTCTATTTCGCCATCTTGCTCAATGCCTTCTTGTCTGTCTCCGAACTCAACAGTCTCTACGCCCAACGTCCTATCATTGCCAAACATGAAGCATTGGCATTCTACTATCCTTGGGTTGAAGCGGCTGCTGGTATCGTCGCTGACATTCCCATCAAGTTTACAATTGCTGTTTGTTTTAACACTATTATCTACTTCTTGGGAAGTCTCCGATATGAAGCGTCTACCTTCTTCGTCTTCTTCTTGTTCTCGTTCATCACCATGTTGACTATGTCAGCAATCTTCAGAACTCTTGGTGCGGCTACGAAGAAGATCGAGGAAGCATTGGCTCTTGCGGCCCCTATGGTCTTGGCTATCGTCGTCTACACCGGTTTCGTCATCCAGAAGCATTACATGTAAGTTTTCCATGGCCCAGTACTTTCTTTTGCTGCTGCGTCTTGCGTAAAGATACTGACTTCGATTACAGGAGAAAATGGTTCAAATGGTTGATGTATCTCAATCCTCTTTCTTACGCTTACGAGTCCATGCTGGTCAATGAAGTTCATGGCCAATGGTATCCATGTGGCAAGGGAAAAATTGTGCCACCGTATGCCACTGGCACACACTTCCAGTGCCCCGTCCGCGGTGCTCGTCCCGGCGAACTCCTGGTTTCTGGTGACGACTGGGTTGAGAGCAGCTTTGGTTACTCGTACGATCATATTTGGCGCAATTTGGGTATCTGCCTCGCATTCATGGTCGGCATGTGGATCATTTATCTAACCACATCGCAGCTTAACGCTGTGCATGCGTCGAGCGCTGAGTTCCTTGTTTTCAGGCGTGGCCATGTTCCAACATCCTTCTTGGAAGCAACTAAGAGGCGCAATACTGGCGGTGATGTTGAGGACGCAGATACGAATGAGAAGTCTCTAGCAAATGAGATCGCTGACGCATCGGACGAGGTTCATCTTGAGCCTCAGACTGATATTTTTACATGGAGAAACATCACACTCGACATTGAAATCAAAGGTGAGCAGAGGCGTCTCTTGGACAACATCAGTGGTTGGGTTAAGCCTGGTACCTTGACTGCCCTGATGGGTGTTTCTGGCGCTGGAAAAACCACCTTGCTTGATGCGCTCGCACAACGGACTACTATTGGTGTCATTACTGGTGACATGCTTGTGAACGGAAAGCCGCTTGATGCTTCCTTCAAGCGCAAGACCGGCTATGTTCAACAACAAGATCTTCACTTGCAGACCAGTACCGTCCGCGAGGCCCTCCGTTTCTCCGCGATGCTGCGCCAGCCGAAGAGTGTTTCCAAGGAAGAGAAGTATGCCTTCGTCGAAGATGTCATCAAAATGTTGAGCATGGAAGAGTTTGCTGAGGCTATCATTGGTATCCCCGGTGAGGGTCTGAACGTTGAGCAACGCAAGCTTCTTACTATTGGTGTCGAGCTCGCCGCTAAGCCTGCTCTTCTTCTCTTCCTTGACGAGCCTACCTCTGGTCTTGATTCTCAGTCTTCTTGGAGTATCGTCACGTTCTTGCGGAAGTTGGCTGCCAACGGTCAGGCAGTCCTTTCCACCATTCATCAGCCGTCTGCCATTCTCTTCCAGGAATTTGACCGGTTGTTGTTCCTTGCCAAGGGTGGTAAGACTGTTTATTTCGGTGACATTGGTGAGCAATCATGTATCCTTCTCGATTACTTTGAGAGAAACGGTGCACCCAAGTGCGACCCCAGCGCCAACCCCGCAGAGTACATTCTCAATGCTGTTGGAGCTGGTCATGGCGAAACAGCTATCGATTGGCCTGAGGTTTGGAAGAACAGTCCTGAATTCGCAGCTATGCAGGCGGAGATTGACCGCATCGCCACTGATACGTCGCGTAACGAAACTACTGTTGATCCCTCGGCGCTGTCTGAGTTTGCTATGCCTTTCGCGGATCAGGTGTATTATGTCACTGAACGCGTGTTCCAACAGTACTGGCGGACACCCTCCTACCTCTGGGGCAAGTTCGTCTTGTCGGTCCTCTCTGCTCTATTCATCGGTTTCTCCTTCTACAAGCAGAATTCCTCCATTGCCGGTATGCAGAATGTGCTGTTCGCTGTTTTCATGCTGACAACAACCATCATCTCTCTGATTCAACAGCTCTTCCCTCACTTCGTCACACAACGTGATTTGTTCGAGGTGCGTGAGCGTCCTTGCCGTGCTTACAGCTGGAAGGTCTTCCTCTTCGCCAATATCATTGCCGAAGTCCCTTGGCAAACGTTGGTTGGCATCGTCACATATGCCTCTGTCTACTATCCCGTGTTTGGCACGAGTTTGGCGTCAGAGAGACAAGGTCTCTTCCTACTGTACTGCATTCAGTTCTTCATCTTCTCGTCCTCCTTTGCTCAACTGATTATTGCTGGTTTGCCCGATGCGGAAACTGCTTCGCATGTTGCAACTTCAACATTCGCATTGACCTTGACATTCACTGGTATCCTCCAGCCGCCTGATGACCTTCCTGGATTTTGGAAATTCATGTGGCGCGTGTCCCCCCAGACCTATACCGTTGGCGGACTGGCTGCCGTTGGTCTTGCCGAGCGTCACGTAAGGTGCGCCTCCAATGAACTTGCCAGATTCACTCCACCGAAAGGTCTGAACTGTGCACTCTATCTCTCCAAGTACTTCGAGCTTGGCGCCCCTGGTCAACTTCTCAACCCCAATTCCACGACTGTCTGTGAGTACTGCCCACTGCAAGTGGCAGATCAGTTCTTGCACGGTTCGCGCGTCAGCTATGGTGACAGGTGGAGAAACTGGGGTATTGGCTGGGCATACATCATCTTCAACGTCTTCGGTACAGTAGCGCTGTACTACATCCTGAGGATCTATCCTCTGCAGAAGCGCAGTGGAAGGAAGGCATGAGAGCTCTTCAAAACCCACTACTTAATGTTAGCGGTTGAGGATGGCGATCCAGAGACCCAAGAAGATTTCCATGTGAAGAGACAAAGCGATACGGTAGACGACGTAGGCGTACATACGATGGAAAATTTGGCGAGAAGTCTTGAGGGCATCGATGATAGCAGAGAGACCGGGGGCAAGGAAGACAATATCGGCAGCGGAACGAGCGGCATCAGAGGCACCCTCGACAGCAATACCAGTATCGGCCTTCTTGAGGGAAGGAGCATCATTGACACCATCACCAGTCATGGCAACCAAGTAACCACGCTGTTGCAAGATCTCGACGACATTGTACTTGTGCTGGGGGAAGACCTCAGCAAAACCATCAGCAGCCTCGACGAAATCGTAGACCTCAGAGCCAGGCATGGTACCACCACCACCAAGACCAAGACGCTCAGCGTTGTAGATGTTAGTACCGAGACCGAGTTGGCGGGAAGTTTCACGAGCGATACCAACGGCATCACCAGTCAACATCTTAATGGACAAACCGAGAGTCTTGGCCTCACTGACAGTCTTGAAGGTATCGTGACGGGGGGGATCAGAGCAAGGCATGATACCAAGAATCTCCCAGGCACCCTCACCACGCTTGCGAGCAACACCAAGAGAACGGAAACCACGGGAAGCGAATTCAGCGACCTTGTTCTTGTAGGCAGAGTCGACCTCCTCGGGGATGGCATGGTCTTCCTCGACAGTCTTGAGAACGAAGAGAGGAGCACCCTTGACGCAAGTGATGCGCTCACCCTGGGGAGAGATGACAACGGACTGAACCTTCTTGGAGACGGGATCGAATGGGTGGAAGTCAACGACATTGTACTGGGTGAGGACAGACTTGGCACGAGGATAGTACTTGAGGGACTTGAGGAAAGCCTTATCGATAGCATCAATACCCTTCTTCTTACGGGAAGCAGCCAAGCAGGCAGTAAGCATGAGGTCATCAGGCTCAACACCGGCGACAGTGTAGGGCTCAGCAAGAGAAAGCTTGTTCTTGGTCAAGGTACCGGTCTTGTCAGAGCAGAGAATTTCAACACCAGCGAGAGACTCAATGGCAGAGAGTTTCTGGACGATAGCCTTCTTCTTGGCGAGATATGCAGCACCGACAGCCATGGTGGTGGTGACGACAGCGGGAAGACCGACGGGGACACCGACGATGGTGATGGCAAGAGTGAACTCAAGAATGGTGACGATACCGTTGGAACGGTAGAAGGAGGAAACCCAGGCAACCAAGAG
>JAGYHZ010000187.1:0-14464 GCA_024244195.1 Ascosphaera aggregata | reverse complement strand
CTGCCTCCGTCTCTCTCTCTCTCTCTCTCTCTCTCTCTCTCTCTCTCTCTCCCTTTCTCACTCGCCTCCTCTGTGATTCTCCCTGTCTATCTAGCAACCTTCCTTTATGTCCTCTCTTGTTGCTTGCTTGCTTGCTTTATTCCAATTCCAACCATTCAATGGTGTTTGAAGTGCCATATCTGTCGTTCTGAACCTACAGAATGAAAATCTGCGGAATGAATTACACCAGATTACACGGAGAGTACACGGTGTATTGGGTACTACAATTGTAATCTGATTGTTTATGGCGAGTACACGGATACACATAGTACACAGTACACAGAGTACACAGAGTACACGGCGTGCCGTTAAATTTGATGCCTTGCTGCCTAATACATTTCCATATACAGTAACATCGACACCCATACTGAGACTTCGGATAAATAATCCCTTTCAGGTAAGGGTTTCGTTTTCGATATCTCCCACAATTGAACTCAGAAAAGGTACTCAAGAAAGTTACTCAAAATTATCTAAAACAGTAACTCTAGCGAACCTCTTTTCAGACCTGACCCAGCGTCACTCACTCACTGCTCCTCCCGTAGGATAGTGTGTCCATCCCCGGATAGGTGTGCAGCGAGAGAAGAGAAAAAGTGTGCCCCCTCTCCCCTTCATCCTGTGTCGTCGACAACTCCTTCCCGCAGCCTACGCTCACGCCCAGCGACCTATTTCCTTTGGGACCATCTGTGTCCGCACTCCGTCTCTTCCGGTCGATCGATAGACAGAGAGGTTCTCATTAAACCAGCATCATCAATCATGGCTGACGTCGTTACTTTGCGGACACGCAAGTTCATCCGCAACCCTTTGTTGGGCCGCAAGCAGATGGTCGTGTAAGTCCGAATATGTTGCGCCATCTGTCTTGTCTTGTCGTTGTCGTTGTCCTTGTCCTTGTCGGGTTCGAGACTTGTATGTGAAGGGGTGGTTGTTGTCCTGGCTGCTTGCGTGGTGAGAAGACGATGAAATCGGAAGCGATACGGAAGAGAGTGGGATACACGAAGGAGCAGCGAAGCAGGGCGGTTTAGGAATGAGCGAGAAAAGGTTGCTGTTGTTAAAGAATCTGCGACACGAAGGATACAGCGAGAAGTCGTTCGAGGAAGGGTTTTAGGGACAAATACCGAGATGCGATAATTTCGACATTCTTACGACAGAAGGGGACACCACTGTGAACATCTATGAAGTTATGCGGTGGCGTAACATCATGAATCCGTATCTCACCTACGCCTATTTGACGAGATTCCAACCGATAACGACATCTTATAGGAAAGCGCAAATGATGCAACCAATAAAACAGAGGCAGGACTGAGAATGTCGAGAGATGCAAAGCATGCCAGGACGAAGATGGTCATACACTTCGTCGGGGAGAAGCAGAGCGAACGTCGGGCGAGAAGCGGACAACCTTGCAACGAAAACGAGTTTTACATAATAAGCGCGAGTGCTAATCCCATTTCTCTTCAATGACAATAGTGACATCTTGCACCCCAACCAGGCCAACATCTCCAAGGATGACCTTCGCGGCAAGCTTGCTGAGCTGTACAAGTCAGGCAAGGAGCAGGTCTCCGTTTTCGGCCTCCGCACTCACTATGGTGGCGGTAAGACCACTGGTTTCGCTCTCATCTACGACTCTGTTGAGGCCTTGAAAAAGTTCGAGCCCCGCTACCGCCTTGTCCGTATTGGTGCTGCTAGCCCTGTCGAGAAGGCTTCCAGACAGCAGCGTACGTTACTCTCCTTTCTTCATTCGATATGTGATTATCCAGTCTTGGGCATTCATGTCATATCGACTTGGTTTTGTTCAGCTATTCGCCTTTGCATATCTCCTCTCCTTTGAAGTGATATGTTGATGATATGTTGAGCGTCGAGACCAGATGCAATACCGATATGCACGCTATAAGTACACAGCTAACAAATTCATGCGAAATACAGGCAAGCAACGCAAGAACCGGTCGAAGAAGTTCCGCGGTACTGCCAAGACCAAGGGTCCCAAGAAGAACAAGAACAGCAAATAAGCCGTTTAGCCCCCCCTCCTCCTTCCACCCGCCATATAATACCCGGCTATGCTACTGTCGTCGAATTTGCCATGATGCTGTTTGGGAATCAAAGGAAAAAAAAGGGAGGGAGACACCGACAGCAGGGGCTCTTTCTTGCTGTGGTGCTGCTACTGCTGTTGCTGCTTCTATTCTTTTGTATTTTTGTGTTGATGGTTACAACAAGAAGAACAACAATGGTTTTTTTTTTCTGACGACAAAAATTTCTGCTAGAAGGCGCGGAAAAAAAAATGATTACATCCTCTTCTTTTCTCATTTGCACACACCATCTCTGGCAATGGTTTTACTTATGTTCGTTGTTGATCTGCATACCTCTGATGCTACGCTGATGCCTGCAATTCATACTTCATTATAAGCAACCGGACTTTGCCTGTTCCCTCTCCGTCAACCTGGTCCTGCATATCGCTGAGAAGTTTCGACCTACGGCGCCATCCTGGTGAAGTCGTGGCCTTTGTGAAGCAATACGGGTATTTTGCTCAGAGAAGAAGCCTAAAAGCCTGATAACAAGCTTCGTTCACGCAGCAGCCGTGACAGCACTGATTTTCGTGTCAAGCCAGAAAGGTTCAACGGGTATCTCTTAAAATCGGCAGGTTTGACAGTTGGTCGCATTGACATCAGCGAAGAAACAGGATGTATTAGAATGCCCTCTCGTCATTGCCAACTGGATGTCATGCTCAAGACCTCGTTACCAATCTCGCTACCTCCCTTCTTCGTAATTTGACTGGAGACTGAAAGTCTTTCGAGATTTAACATGACTTTATTTCTAATGTATGCGTAACGTTTTAGTCCATCACGAACAGGAAAAACGAGGGAGAAAGAAAAAAGAAAAAAGAAAAGAGAAAAAAGAAAATCGTCGTCGTCGTCGTCGTCTCACAAAGGAAAAGGCTCTTTCACACCACTTCGAAAAAGATCCCAGTCAGCGATCCAGCCAAGTATGCTATCCAGTTTGCACAAAACGTGTGTGTGAGTGTGACGTTGTTGATTTCATAAGACGCTTCAACATATGCGTTTGACGAGGAGGAAAGGGCACAGCCATGGGTCATGATTAAATATTAGGTTGACATAAGATGAACATCATGAACAGAAGTACAGTAAACTGAGTGTGTCGTGTATGCATTGAACCAGGTAAAAAGGGCATCCAACGAATCGAAGTAAACGTAAGTGGGAAGCGTACATATGAAGATGCAGTGAGAATGAATGAAGCCATTCGGGCGTCATATAACCACAAATGAAAAGAAAATAAGAGAAAAAAAACATGAGAGAATGAGAGAAAAGAAGTTCTATGCAAGAAACGTCAAGGGAACGACCTCTCAAAACAACTCGCCAGAAGTTCAGAAATGTGAGTACAAGTCAGTTGTGTAAGGGCCTGCTGTCAGATCAGCAAATGCCGCAGTTAGGTCTGCTGATGCGCCAGGATTAGCTGTGGCCATGGCATGCTTTCCTTGCATCAGATAAGACAGATCATCATCACCTGTTCCATACTGAGCAAGGAGGCTGTCGTACCCTTCAAAATCGGTCATCATGCCCGGAGGAGGAGGAGGAGCAGTTTGATTGTGAATAGGAAACGACCGAGATGCGTGTTTGGCGGTATTGACCGAACCACCGGTCGAGATAGGACAAGTCGATGCTTCCATTAGATCCGGCGAGTTTTCAAAATACATATTCGACCATCCAAGCTGGTCGATTGATGAGTTGAGATTCATCTGCGAACCAAGGTGGTTAGACGAGGAGGAGTCGATTAAGGCAGTTGGAATTGGCGGAGATGCAAAATTGAAATCGCCCAAGTAATTGAGAATTTGTGGCTTGGTGTTAGGCAAGTCTTGGAACTCATTGCCAGGAAGCCAAAGACCATCAAAGTTAGAGGCTGAGCCACTATGCACGGTTTTAGGGCTCCCCAGTCCACTTGATGGAGCGGTGGAAGGGGCACGAAGATAATCACCTTCGCATGCCATGGAAGCTGGGGAGGTACTTCGAGTGTTTGGTAGGAGAAGTGATTCCATTGAGGAGTTCATTGAAGAGTAAAGCTGCTGCGGTTGCTGCATTAACATAACAGCAGTGGACTCATATTCCATCCCTGAAGATGGAGGATAAGGGGCAGCAGTCTGTGGATGAAGAGGAGCGGAAGGAATATTAATCTGGATCTCCTCGGTGCATCCCATTCTCTTGAATGTACAGCTCCAGCCTGCGCTCTTGCAGTTTGTGCATGGCTTACCCCCATTCTCACCACTGCACTTGATTTTGCGTGAGCGGCACCTTTCGCAAGCCAGAGGAGCACGTCGTCTACTTCCAGTGCTGCCCTTCTTGCTCTTCAAAGAGCGCATTAGGTTTTTTCGCTTCTGTTCATTGTCTCGACGGTTGTTTGGATATGAAAGAAGAGTTTCCAAGGCTGAGGGCCACGCCGTCACATCAGTCGCCGATCCAAAGGGCACAGACATGGTGGAGGTTGTGATGATGGTTTGAATTTGATTTGACTGCGCGTGTTTAAAAAGTTGCGATGGAACTAATTTTGTACCAAGAACTGGGGTCGTGATTGAGTAGATATTTATCGCTGAAAGATTTCTCAATACCAAGGTCAGAGAAACAGATTTAGAAAATGTGAGACGAGTCTGTGTAAGAATAATGATTATTACTCGAGGCTGCACAGCAGTTCGATCAAGTCACCCAGACAATTGAATTGTATATTGATGGACTAACATTGCCATCATGGCTTGGTGCTGACATCTTATATCTGGACCACATCAAAACACTGAGCGCAAATATGGACCGGTGATGTAGGTCGAGAGCCCTGCAGATTCGGCAGTTGCACAGACTCCAAAAACCATGTTACAGACATGGTTGTTGTTGTTTTTTTTTGCGCCTTTGCTGAACGTGATTGTGGAAAACTGACCCAAACCGATGTCCCCTCGACAGGGAAACCTAGACAAATCCGAATGATTGTGAACGTGGCTTGACCCAGTAAACCTTCAAGAAAAGAGAGAATTCGTCGAATTTTGACGTGTTGGATCCTTTTAGGAAAGGACTGGTTGTCTGACCACACATAACTTGCTAGAAGTGGTTCGACGTGCGAATATCCGTACTCACTCTGATTCAATTCTGAGAACGCATTTGGTCAGAGGAGCGGCGCGAAAGGGGACAACCACAAGAAGAGGTAAGAGTTGTACCTCAATCGGGAGCACAAACAACACGCACTGGCCGGGCGACGGCCTAAACTGGTCGACCAGGAGAGATGATGTTTATACGGATGAGGTATCAACAGAATCTAAACATTTCCGATGTGAGCATGGGCCCGTGCAGAATTTCCAAATCAGACATGACCAGAAGACGCCGAGGGATCGGCATGGCATCCCTGGAAAGGGTCGATCATTATGCGAGAAACAATCGTCGACATCCCTGTCAATATTGCCAATGTTTTCACGGTCTCTGTATGTCATGCTGAAACTGCATCCTCGTGGTTCTTCCTCTTTGAGGCCCCTGTTTCTTTCAAATGGAGGTTCGAGCACCTTGAACCACGTGTTGTCATAGATGCTTGGAACACGCCCAAGGCTATGGGTGTCTTCCTTTTCTTTCCCCCTGTCCAACGGGAAGTTGCTTGGGGAATGAGATCCAGAAGATGTTTTTTTGCACGTATGCTCACATAGCGCTGCCCTTATTTTCTGCAAAAGTCTAGTCCGGACCAGAACATTGGAATTGCAGCGAAAAGGAATCAGTCCACCAGCTAATGCGTTTAGTTGCGTTGATTGATTGATTCCGACGATGCGGAAATTTGGCAATTGGCCTGTCTGGGTTTCTCCCTTATCTTTCATCATTATCATCATCATGATCATCATCACCATCATTATTATCACGAACTGATGTAGGACTTTCTGGCATGTCCATTTTGTCTGGAATATGCACCATCCAGGTATATTCAGAATACTGCATGACAACGCATGTCAGCACGCGAGTAACGCGTTTTGAAAATCACGATACAGCTTCCACCTCGTACAGAATGAAAGAGCTTTCCCTTTCCAGTATGAGATAAAAAAAACCAGTTGCGGATCATCTGAAAATAAACAAGGCGCCAGATCAAATCATATCCTAAGGAGGATCTGTCTTGAAGGTATGGCACGAGCGTATGTTTCTCCGCATGGGACATCAGACACAGGGTTATTGGCCCCAAGACGTTACCAGACCAAGGACGAAAGAGTTTCAAAACGATGAAACAAGACTCAGCAGAAGAGCAGCGCCCCATGAAGAGTAATGTAGTGTCTCGCAAACAGACAAGGGAGGTACGCCAGATGAATTCTGGACATGACTGGCGAAAACATAGGGGGACAGCCTGGCAAGAGGCGGAGAATATGAGATCTCGTCATATGAAAAATAATCATGTTCAGCAGAGTTTTAGAAGGCGGGAAAAAGAGGCTCAAAGTCGAAGAACAAGGGAAGCATTGTCGAAGCTCGCCAATCCTTCAACCAGCATCAGCCACATCAATATCTAGAACTTTGAAGCATGATCTGCAGGCGACCGCTGCCGCCCCGATCAGGACTACTGCATATGCATCTCGGGTCCTGTCGAAAATAAGGGTCCTTTCGACTTCCTCCTTTCACCTTCCTTGAACCCCTTCACCCTCCGCCATGGTAGATCTTAGATGACGGATTAAAATTGAGCTTCTGGCCCGTTCCAAATAGAACTAGGTGTGGAAATGACTCAGGTAATTTGACAGCGAATTGCTCGCCGCTGAAGCACAAAAACGTAGACCCGAGTGGCAGTTGTAAGCCAATGGCGATTGGCACTGATGATGATGATAACAACTTGACGTTGACAACAGGGATTCATTTGTATGGCATGCGGGAATATGCAACGATGCTTGGTAGGGATTGATTAGGATTGGACAGCATGGCAGAATATACCCGTAGACATGTCAACTTACCACAATCTATTACCTATTACAGAAGAATATCATAATTACTACTTCAAGTTAGTCCTTGTCGGAAACGCAAGGAAACGCAAAGCTCAATGCATTTTCGTGCTTTAATTGCACGACATTTGGACGGTTGCGGTTGAGGTCTTTGGTTATTATTATGGGGGTGATTGAGAGAAGCAACTGGGGAATGGTTCTCCTTTTCAAATGGCACCTAACAGAAGAGGAAGAAAGTAACCCGATGAACAGTAGCAACAGAAACAGCTATTGTTATTCGCCTTTTTCAGAAGGTGGTCAAGCATGTCCATTGTTTTTTTTTTTTTTCGTCTCCTCAGGCGTCTCACTGTGTAGTAATATTGCTCCCCCTTCCAAATTCGTTGAAGCAGACCAAGACAAATGCGGAACTTCATCTGACGCTTTCCCTCATGAGGGCAGCCGTTCAAACTCATTTCTTTCCTGAGGCAGATGTCTCTTGCACATGCGCGACCACGACATGAAGAAGCTACGGAAGGGTATATCACGCCTTGATAATCAGTGCAAAAAAGAAGAGGCGGGTTTTAGGTGCGGAATAGTACATTGAATGGGTGAATTTACCACGGACGTCCGCGGTTTCGAAGCACCTCGGCGGTCAAAGAGCAGAGTTGATCAAGGCCCATCCCTTAGCGACGACGATGATAATGGTCTATCATAATCTCTCTCACCATCATCCTTTCCAGTCAGTCTTCTCCTGCGAGATGCACTGTTGTCATACGATTGTTCCGCGCAAGGGTATGATCTTTTTGCATGGACCCAATATGAATCCGCGCCCCTGGCGCGTTCTCGTCTGTGACGATTCGATTCGTCACCCTCGGAATTTGGAGCATCGTGTCCTTCTGGTGCGATAGATGGATTTGCTGAGGTGCGAAGGTAATCGTCTAACCTGTCGAGGAGTCCCTGTGCGCGTGATCCTGAATTCTCGACGACTTTACGACTCAATGAAAGACGCTCTGTTGGGCTTTCACGGTCTTGCAGTTGCAGTTGCAGTTTCTGCTTTTGGTGTTGCGATTTATCATCGATGCTCATTGTTGTCGTTATTGCTGATGTTGGACTAGACTTCTTTGCGACTTTCTCAGTCACTGATCTTAATCTCAATTGGTACGGTATGACGAGTCTTTGTCTTATGAACTCATTGGCATCAGCTATATCGCGAGTCAATGCTCTATTCCTGACATGAGACTTCTGAACATTCGCCGCCGCGATTGCTCTGATTTTCTTTGCTGTCTTGTACTCAGCGAGCTCATTCGCAGTCAAGTCGGCACCTGTTACCGTCAACTGTCTCATTGCGGTGACAAGCTTGGTATGCGCCATTATTATGGGCAGCAATGCCTTCGCCTCCTTATACAGGTAGATGGTGTGCTCCTTTTGCAGAGTAGCATCACTGAACATCAAGCGAACAGCGTCTGTCCATCCTTCGAGTTTGCCTTTACCTCCTAGTTCCCAGTTCTCGCAATTCGATTTGCAAGTCTCCTTGTTCCAGTTTGGGAAGACGGGATCTCTCATCCAAGCCTGGTATTCACGCAATTCAGTGGGTGTCATGCGTGAAGTGGCGAGCTTGACTGGATCCGACGTAGGATACTGCGTTGCTACGAACGCGGTTGAGAATGCAAGGCTGTGATGTGACTTTATGACCTCCACGAACAATCTCAATTTCACGGTGAGTTCCTCTAAGGAATCTTGCATCGTTGGAAGGTCCATGGGTTCCTTGTCAGTACCTGCGTAAGCTGTCCAGATGATGTCAAGGGCGTCTTCCCCGATAGAAGCAACACCATTTGGAGCAGGCATGTCGGTGATGGGATTTTGATATAGATTTGCGGGATTGGACTCTGATAGAGCTCGCTTCAAGTTAAATCTCCAGTACTGTATGGTAGCGGGAATGCGCCTTGATGCGTACTGGCACAGCTGCGACGAACGGGGCGAGATGATCAACATCAAATCAATGATAGATGCTTTAGATGGATAGTGGCATCACCTCAACTGTGGGATGCGATGCGATGCGATGCGACGGCATTGAAAATAGATGTGACGCTGCCCGTGGTGTGTTATCGAGACAAGAACAATTCCGTGTTTGCGTGACATGCTTCCATGCCGGGCCCTGGCCCATCGCAATAGCGACCTCATCACCCTGGGGCCACATTGCTGCTCTCAAGGCGATCACTTGACCTGCTTCATCGCATCCTCCAAAGATCTTGCACATCCTTCCCTGCCGACATCAGTTAAGCTCTAGCTAAAACGCATGCATACTGACAATCCAATTGTTATTCCTTTCCTGCTCCTCCTCATGTCCCTTACTTCTTATCGTCGTGCGTTGGGAGTGATAAGGGGGTGGTGTCGATTCAACTGTTCCTGGATTCAGAATAGGTTTAGCGTGTAAATCCTTATCTTTATCTTCATCCTCATCCTTATCCTTATCGTCTTTTCCTCTTTCTGGCTCCAACCGGTCTGAAAGGTTCGCGCTCGCGATCTATTACTGATGCAACGACGAACGATAGAGAGAAAAAAGGTAGCAACGGGGAATATTGCAACTTGATTGACCTTGGTTTTGAGAAGAAGGACATTATTTACCGCGGTCATGAGTGTGCTACTGGAAACTTCCCTGGGGGATATTGTTATCGATCTCATGGTCGATCAAGCACCAAAATGCTGTGAAAAGTGAGTCAAATAAATCAAAGAAAGATATAGCAATCGTCCCCTTCTATATTTTCATATATCATGAGCTGAAATCCCTCCTTCCTTCCTTCTTTTTCTGCTCTTTCGCCAGCAATTGAAACGAATCCTTTCTCACTCATGTTTCTTTCTTTCTCCTCTTCTCAATCTTCTTCCATCTCCTTCTCCCAACAATCTACAGTTTTCTCAAACTCTGCAAGATCAAATACTACAACTTCTCACCAATCTTCAAAGTTCAAAAGAACTTTTCTCTTCAAACCGGTGATCCTATCGGACCAGACTCGCCAGACAGCGATGGCGGTTCTTCGATATGGGGTGTCCTTGATGGACCTGCACGCAAGACTTTCCCCATCACACTCTCGACCAAGTTGAAACACAGCGAACGCGGAACCGTCAGTATGGCGACTGTACCTTCAACGCGGGACCCGGATGAGCGGCTTGTCGCCAGTCAGTTCCTGATCACCTTGGGGGACAATCTCGATTATCTCGACGGCAAAGCTGCTCCATTTGGAACTGTTGTCGAAGGGTTTGATGTGTTGGACAAGATTAACAATGCGTTCCTTGATGGTCAGGGAAGACCATTGAAGGATATTCGCATACGACATACTATCATTCTAGATGACCCCTACGATGATCCTCAGGGGCTCGTGGAACCTCCTAGTAGTCCACTACCGACGAAGGCGCAACTGGCTACGGTGCGAATTGCGGATGATGAAGAGCTGGAAGAGGAAGCGGATGAAGAGGCGTTGGAGAAATTGAGGAGAGAGAGAGAGGCGAGGGCACAGGCTCTTACTTTGGAGATGGTTGGCGATTTACCGTTTGCTGAGGTTAGGCCCCCTGAGAATGTGCTGTTTGTGTGTAAGCTGAATCCGGTCACGCAGGGTAAGTTTTATCTATTGTTTTTGTACCATTTAATGATCTAGGCAACAAGAAGAAGAAGAAGAAGAAGAAGGAGAAGAGAAGAAAGGGAAAAGATCGGGAAAGGAGAAGGATGATACGTATATGAAGGATAAAACAAGAACGACGACAAGTTACTTATCAAAACATATTTTGCACAGACGAGGACCTGCAACTCATCTTCTCGCGCTTCGGACCCATTCTCTCCTGCGAAGTCATCCGCGACAACAAAACAGGCGACTCTCTTCAATACGCGTTCATCGAATTTGAAAACCAAAAGGATTGCGAACAAGCCTACTTCAAAATGCAAGGAGTCTTAATCGATGACCATCGTATCCATGTCGATTTTTCACAATCAGTCTCCCGACTTTCAGAGTACTGGCGCAAGGGTGAGAACGCAAAGCGCAAGTCTCAACAACAGCAACAACAACAAAAACAACAACAAGAGAATCGTGGCGGGTTTGGTGGTGTGGAGAGTTTAGAGAGGAAGAGACAGTATAGAGATGAAATGCCGCGTAGGGAGAGGGGAGATAGATATGGAATGGTGTTTGATAAGCAAGATATCAGATGGAGAAAAGATGGCGATGCCGGTGTCAATGGACGTGCACGCAGTAAAAGCAGGAGCAATAGCCCAGACGTCACCCCGCCTCGACGAGGACACAGGATGGAACGCCACGCGAGAAGAACGAAAAGAGACAGGAGTAGGACACCGGAAAGACGGGAGAGAGATAGGAATAGAAGAAACGACGACGATAGAAGCAGTGATACACGGTATCGTGAAGATCGGAGAGATTCAAGGTATAGGGGTAGACGATGAACTGGATGAATGCCGTGGCTGTCTTAGGAGTATGAAATACCTGATTTAAAGAAACATCAAACCACCGATGAATCTATCAAATCAATTGCGACAGAAATCGCATACATAACGAACCAGTCAATACCTTGTTATTGTCATTTCCATCGGTTTTGGCGTTCTCTTTTCCCACACGAGAAACATATGAAGCATTCAAAAGTACATAGTTGGCATTAGCAAGATGGATGAACAGCAGAGCAGCATAAGCATAAAAGGACAAGAATGGATGATCTTCGTTACTGTCACTCCAACTGGATGAAAAGGCTCCCTTTCTCTCTCTCTCTCTCTTGGTTTTATATCACGATACTTCAACCTCAACCATGGATGACCCAATAACCAACCCATTGCGCAAAGCAGGAAGAAGCATTGAAGGAAAAAGATCATCCATCATTTCAAACATTTCCCTCGTCTCACGTATTCATCCATCCATCCCCATCCCATCATCATCATCTTCTACTGCCTCAAATAGCATACTTACACAACCCCCTAAAGTACGCCATAATTACCTGGAAATCAGCCTAACGCTATTATTAGTCCTGGACTGATTTGAATGCTGTCCCCACACCTCTCTCTCCGTCAAGACAAGGCAAAGAGGGTTAATTGGTTGGACGGTCGGCTGCTGGCTATTGGTTAAGGCTATGGCTACTGGTTAGCTGGGTCCTTCAATTCTTGGGCTTGCTATATCTTGCAGAAAGAGGAAGAGGGAGAATGGGAGAGAGAGAGAGAGAGAGAGTAATCTTCGTCATAGGTTGGATATTCGGTGGATAGACGAACGAGCCATTCTTATAACTTCCCCCTATTTACTACTTGTTTGAGACAAGCTTTAAAGAAAGAAAGAGAGAGAGAGAGAGGACTCATCAGCATCTTTATATTCCCTTTTCTCTCCCTATTTCTCGTTGCTTTCAACCTTATCTTCATCATCCTTATGTATCATACCATACAGGATACCCCGTCTTCCTATCCTGCTACGTGTCATATCATCAAGGAATAAGAAAACAAAATCATTCCTATTCCGCCTTTACCTTACCTAGAAGAAGTTGAGGATATCTATCACATCAAAATTTATCCATCCACCATGGTTTCCACCGACCTCCAAGCTCTCAAGGAGAAATACGCCTCCGCCGGACAAGATCAGGTCTTCACTTACTTTGATACCCTCTCCGAAACCGAGCAATCCGCTCTCATATCTCAGCTCACCAAGTTCGATCCTCATCGAATCAATGATCTCGTCACTAAAGTTTTGAATCCTCCTGTCGAAGCAGACAACCCTGATTCCTCCCGAGTGGTTTTGGAGCCTTTACCCGATCAAGCAACTGCCTCCCTCCTCGAAGCCGACCATGAGACCACGCAGGCATGGTACGATGCTGGCCTTGAGCTCATCGCGCAGGCCAAGGTCGCTGTTGTTCTTATGGCCGGTGGTCAGGGTACTAGGTTGGGAAGTTCTGCGCCCAAGGGTTGTTTTGATATTGGCTTGCCCTCTAAGAAGTCATTGTTTCAGATCCAAGCTGAGCGTATTCATAAGCTGCAGCAATTGGCTAAGAAATACAATGGTGATACAACTGATGTCGTTATTCCTTGGTATGTGATGACTTCCGGTCCAACTAGGGGTCCTACGGAGAAGTTTTTCAAGGAAAATGATTATTTTGGATTGAATGCGAAGGATGTTATTATTTTTGAGCAAGGTGTTTTGCCTTGTATCTCCAATGAGGGTAAAATTTTGATGGAGAGTAAAGGGAAGGTAAGCACAAAAAAAAAAAAAAAAAAAGAAGAACCCGTCCCTATCGTTCATTGTTACATCTCTTGATCTCCTTGCTAACTTGCTCATTACTTTTATCAGGTCGCTGTCGCACCCGATGGAAACGGCGGTATCTATCAAGCTCTAGTCACCTCCGGTGCCCGTGCAGACATGCACGCCCGCGGCATCGAACATATTCACGCCTACTGCGTCGACAATTGTCTAGTCAAGGTAGCGGACCCAATCTTCATCGGGTTCTCATCCTCCAAAAAAGTTGACATTGCCACAAAAGTGGTTCGCAAGCGCAACGCCACTGAGTCAGTCGGGTTGATCGTTTCCAAGAACGGCAAGCCCGGTGTGGTGGAGTACAGTGAGATCGACAAGGAGACAGCCGAAGCAGAAGATGAGGAACGTCCTGGTGTTTTGAAATTCCGCGCTGCTAATATCGTCAATCATTACTACTCGATTGGGTTTTTGGACTCGGTTGAACAATGGGCTTCTCAGCTTGAACATCATATCGCGAGGAAGAAGATTCCTCACCTCGACACTACTACCGGCGAAACGGTCAAGCCTACGAAACCTAACGGGATCAAGTTCGAACAATTTGTGTTTGATGTATTTCCGATGTTGGACCTTGAAAAATTCGCTTGCATTGAAGTCAGGCGCGAGGACGAGTTTAGTCCGTTGAAGAATGCTAGGGGTACGGGCGAAGATGACCCTGATACCAGCAGGGCCGATATTATGAAGCAGGGAGCTAGATGGGTGAAGGCTGCTGGTGGACAAGCAGGAGAGTTAGCAGAGGTCTCTCCATTGGTGTCATACGGCGGAGAAGGTATGGAATTTGTGAGTGGGAAGACCGTAGAGGAGGGATCATATATCAAGGAGAAGTTTTAATGGATGGAGGGATTGGCTGGCCGAGGGAGATGGATAAATGGATGAGTAGATAGTAATCAAATGAATGAATAAATGCCTTTGAATACCATCAATATCATTATTATCATCATCATCATCATGAGTTATAACAAATATTCCTTCAATTACAGTACTCAAAAATCAATGACGTCATCCTAAATAATTTTTTTTTTTTGATATACAATTGAGTAACAATCCATATAACCAACCAGCAGCCCAGAGTCAGTTTATTCTCAATACTCCATCTACTGTCTATCTAATGGAATAAATACTACTTGAATTTCTACGTACTCTTCTCTCTCGTCTCCCTCTCATTTCCCTTGTTTTGCCAGCGCTAAACCAAACACAGCTACTTATTCCGTATATACACACACACAAGCAGGAG
>JAGYHZ010000186.1:0-14477 GCA_024244195.1 Ascosphaera aggregata | reverse complement strand
TTGGCCGTATCGTCAACGTCACTGGTGATCCCGTCGACGAGCGTGGTCCCGTCAAGGCCACCAAGTATGCCCCCATTCACGCCGACGCACCTGCTTTCACCGAGCAGTCCACAGAGGGTGAAATTCTCGTCACTGGTATCAAAGTCGTCGATCTTCTTGCTCCCTATGCTCGTGGTGGTAAGATTGGTCTTTTCGGTGGTGCTGGTGTTGGTAAAACTGTTTTCATTCAAGAGTTGATTGTAAGTTGTGAAGGATGAAAAGACAAAAGAAAAAAGAAACTCCCCTAGTCTTGTTTTCCTTTACTTTATCTTTTCCGTTTCCTCTTCTTCTAACCCACCTCTCATTCTTTAGAACAACATCGCCAAGGCTCACGGCGGTTACTCCGTCTTCACCGGTGTCGGTGAACGTACCCGTGAGGGTAACGACTTGTACCATGAAATGCAGGAAACTGGTGTCATTCAGCTTGAAGGCGAATCAAAGGTCGCCTTGGTCTTTGGTCAGATGAACGAGCCCCCCGGTGCCCGTGCCCGTGTTGCCCTCACTGGTCTTACCATTGCCGAGTACTTCCGTGATGAGGAAGGTCAAGATGGTGCGTAATTACATCTATCAAAACCCCCTTCTGCCCTTTCCCCTTACCTGCCGATGCTAACTCTTCACAGTCCTTCTCTTCATCGACAACATTTTCCGTTTCACCCAAGCCGGTTCAGAAGTGTCCGCCTTGCTCGGTCGTATCCCCTCCGCCGTCGGTTACCAACCCACTCTCGCCGTCGATATGGGTGTCATGCAAGAGCGTATCACTACCACCAAAAAGGGCTCTATCACTTCCGTCCAAGCTGTCTACGTTCCCGCTGATGACTTGACTGATCCCGCACCCGCCACCACCTTCGCTCACTTGGACGCTACCACCGTCTTGTCCCGTGGTATCTCCGAGTTGGGTATCTACCCAGCCGTCGACCCTCTCGATTCCAAATCCCGTATGCTTGATCCTCGTATCGTTGGTGAAGAGCATTACGCCGTTGCCACCCGCGTTCAGCAGATGTTGCAGGAATACAAATCTCTCCAAGACATCATTGCCATTCTGGGTATGGACGAGTTGTCCGAAGCGGATAAGTTGACAGTCGAGCGTGCCCGCAAGTTGCAACGTTTCCTTTCGCAACCATTCACTGTTGCGCAGGTATTTACGGGCATCGAGGGTAAGTTGGTTGATTTGAAGGATACCATTCGTAGCTTCAAGATGATTCTGAATGGTGAAGGTGATTCGTTGCCTGAAGCCGCGTTCTACATGGTTGGTGACTTTGAGAGCGCTAAGGCTAAGGGTGAGCAGATTATTGCTGAGTTGGAGAAGAGTGCATAAGAGTTTGGGGTAGAGAAGGGTGGTGGTGGTTGTGCGCGTGGTAGATGTGATGTTATGTGATGGGGATTGTCTATTTTCTCTTTCTTTCTTCTATCCTCTCTCTTCTTCTTACAACTTTCTTCCTACGCCTTCTCCTGAGGGGAACAGAGTTGACAGCAATATGGGGAAGCATACCTCATTCCCACTGTCTCGCCCCCTCTTAGGAAGAAAAAGGGAGGAGAAAGAGGGAAAGAAACAAAACCACAGACAGATCTTTTCCTTCCAGAGTATATATTTCGATATGGCAGGCATTGTGTGTGATATTATAAACAAAAACCTTCTTCTTCCTCTTCGTTCGTATTTTCGATCCTTTTCTTTTTTTTTTTTTTTTTCTCTCCACAACAGTTTCTACTGCTCGTCCATTCTCCCTTCAATGATTCCGAAGAGAGAGCGAGAGAGAAAGTATCAATAGAAGACAGGTAGTACGTAGCAATTGCCGAAAATATCAGTAATCGCCACTATTTCTTCGTCCCGGCTGGCCTACCTAACTCAATGCCTCTTTCTTTTTGCCTTGCTTGTTAAAGCTGCTGCTTAATTGGATGAAAAGTGGTCAAGGAAACTCCCTGTCCTCCTAGCACCTTCACCCGTATCCATCGCTAACCTCCATAGCCTTTGCGACACCCATCCTTCCTGCGTCAATACCACCCATAATCTCACTCAAAGACTCCCCTCTCTCCTTCTCAACAACATACTCAAACGTCTCTCCAAACGTCTCTCCATTATTCTCAAACCATTCACCCAATCCTGTAACATAATTCAGAACCTGTCCCTTAAGCGGTGCATGTTCTCTCAGATAGATGATCTGCGCGGGATCAAGCTTCATCATATCTTCGACAATGTAGTAATTCCCAACATCATCCCC
This sequence comes from Ascosphaera aggregata, assembly GCA_024244195.1. NCBI lineage: Eukaryota > Fungi > Ascomycota > Eurotiomycetes > Onygenales > Ascosphaeraceae > Ascosphaera > Ascosphaera aggregata. The sequence goes on along the minus strand of JAGYHZ010000186.1, from coordinate 12,222 downwards.
CCAACCCTCAAACTCTGGATCATGGTACAGCGATAGGTTGAGAAGAGTGGTGTACTTGTTTGATCTGGCTGTCGTCGTCGCCGCCGCCGCCGCCGCTGCTGCTGCTGCCGCCACAGGTACGTAGGAGTAAGAATCCACAAACGGACTTTCGCGTTGTCTGGGAGGGAAAAGTCGTAACTCCTCCATGTCATGACCATTCTCATGTTCATCGTCAGCCTCGCTATCGCCACCACTACCACCACCACCGCCGCCGCCATTCTGATGATGATGATGATGATGATGCTGATGATGCTGATGATAATGACCACCACTATCCCCATAACCACTCCCGCCATTTCGCAGGCTGACAGACTCCGGACCAAGCGGCCACCGCACCGCCGACGAAGGATAACGATTTTCCAGACGCAACTCCGGATGCAACGATTGCATTGCGGCCAACCTCCCTCTCCGACCATCTAACCCTTCAGGAAACCGCTTCTTGAACTTCTGCATGACTGTGGCGGTACTAGGACAGACATGGGTCTTCACCACATCTCTCATAACCAACCTAACATCCTCCATCTCAGCTAGTTCCGCCGTGCTCCAATTATGCAATAACCGTGCTCTCTCACGCACCACCAGCGGGAACCGTCTCGTGTACCGGGTATACCGCGAATTATGGAATGACCGAGCGTACAGCCAAAGTCGATAAACTGCACGTCGACAAGCGCACCCTTCGTCAATCGACAGATAGCGTCGACACTCATAGTCATGCTTCCATTTCTTGAACGGATAAATCGCCTCCCACTTCTTGGCTACATGACCCGCCCGCACTATCTGCTCCAGTAAGGAGATTGAAAGTGGCGCTTCCCGAGTGGAGGGAGCCGGTTGACTGGGGTTCTGGGTTATCATCTGGATGATGTCGTGGATAGGGCCGAATTGATGTTGTGCTGCGTTGTATAGTATGGTCAATTTTGAGGAGCTGTTGTAAGCGTGATAGAGGTGATGGCAGGTCAAAGAGAGGTTGAGAACGTCGCCGATGGAAGTGCAGAATCGGTAGATGTGGATTTGAAGTTCTAATGGGAGCTCGAGAAGAGACATGGCCGCGGATTTTCCCCTTTCCACCCTTTGGGTTTAGACTGATTCTATCCAACCCGGATAGGAGACTGCTTCCTTTTCGCAAGAGTGAGAGAGAGGAGGTGAGGGGGAGGATAACAGAAAAACCAAATCACTAGAAGGAGATTCCCTTCCGTCGTTTTTGTGTAACTTCTGTCTGTTTGAAAAGCCAAATCAAAACCATACCCGTGTAGCCGGACGAGATGATGAACTGCTAGAACATCCATAACGTCGTCGTCGCAGCCAGCGTGTCTCGATATACCAACTCATATGGTACGTGAACAACTATCTTCTTTAAGCATGTATGAAAATCCCTTACGGAGGTGATGGGTGATGGGTGAAGGCGATGATGAAGATAATGACGGATGACGATGCGATTAAACCCCAATCATGAACCGATATATCGCACCAGTCTGGAAACTTTGACACAGTCCCTCGTTAGCCGGGGATGATTCACGTCCCTGAACCGTTGAATAGCCGAACTCTGATCATACGGGCGGAACCCGTCACACGGAGGAAAAAACCGTAGGGAAGGAGGTTATGTCACATTCATATCTCGTGGCTCTCGATGTCATCAGCTTTATGGCATCCGTTGAAAAATCCATGGAGATCGCCTCGAACAGTAGACACTGCGGGTTTCCCTATCTCCTCACAGCTTTCAGCCATTCATCTCGGTCATCTCCATGGAAAGGAGGGGTAGCCGGGGTGGGAAGAGGCCAAGGAAGAGGACCACTGCAGAGCTTGGCACGGCAGTTGTGTCTCGATCCGATTCCCTTTTCTCTCTCTCTTCAGAAAGATATGCATTTTGGGAAATAAAATAAAAAATATCTCTAATTGTTTAATTCAAGTTGATGGAAGGGTGAGAAGGAGGAATTTGTAGACATCTTAATAATCCAAGGCAAGTGCATCTTATTTGCAACTTGGTATACGCCACCGTTGGCACGTTGCAGGCTGCAGAGGAAGCAAGGAAGCGAGGTGGTTGGCCTCCATATGGTCGGTATGTCAGATACTGCTGCATTGCCCCATTTCTTGCGAGTGCCACTCTAAGACCTTCTAGAAAAGCGGTACTGGTGCGAGAGGTTCGTGTAAGATCTGTGTGCAGTATGTATCTGAATGGAGATGGAGAGTGTGTAGCTGATTAGCGAGAATGGTTACGAAGCCACAAATGGGAGGGTAAGTACCTGATTCTCAAAATCCAGATATAGGAGAAAGAAGGAGAGGCAACGAGCATAGTGATCACAGCAGAAGCGGAAAAGGGGGGTATTGAAGGGAGGAAACAAGGGCAGAAAACAAGTTCATCAATATGTCGTAATCGATTTCTCAACAAGAATACTTCCAACGCCACTGTCTCCAACCGAATCCATATTCCCTGTCATCATACTATGCTGATTCGATCGCCATGTCCTCTTGCTCATCGACCTCAAGGCATTGCTTTGATGTAAACGATTACTGAATTGAGGCCCCGCTGTGTAGTATGACAGTGGGAGGTTATCCAAGCTGTCTCCATACGCGGAATTACCACGACGTCTCCAGCAGCTGAACCATGGTGACTTGCTCCGTGGTTTGTCATATGGTGGTACTCGCGATTGAATTTCTTCTATTGATGCAGACGACCTATTGCCGACCCATCTGCGGATGAGGAAATGGAAAGAAGGCGCACAACATGTAAATATGCCCGTCGAGATCTCAATCAGCGACCAATAAACATCGTGTGTTGCGGTTGTCCAATCCATGAAATTGGTTCTTGCCATCCCTACCAAACGTGCAATGCCCATGCCGATGGACCTAAGACTACTCGTCAGCCGTCCACTCAAGCAAGAAAAGGAAAATATAGAGACAGAAAGACGAAAACGAGATGGGAAAGAGAGGGGTAGATTGGGTAGATTAGAGATATGCAATTTTTTTTCTTGTTTTCATATGAACGTACAGCATGCCAATGCCAACGATACCTGTGATGGCAACCTTCAATTTGACCGGTAGATGCAGTCTCCATATAACCGGTTGAGGCAAAAGTATGATCATAAGATCTGTGAGAATGTCTGTGCCAGCAATGGAAACATATGCAGCTTTTGGATTCCCACACATGCCGTTGACGGGAAGCAAGCTCCATATGAGAGTGATTGGGCGACAGATAAGGAATGTGACCAGAAGAGTCGCAATAGTCCACAAAATCGTAGTAACCAGTACGATACCGCCAGCGACTCGAAATGCGGTCCCTTGGCCTGTAAATGCGCGGAAAATGAACAGTGTGATGCTAATTTTGACCGAGCCTAGTGATACGGCGAAGAGGCATTGAGCAGACAGGGCAAGCTACACGTCGAGGTTAGAATTTGTCGATCTTTCTGTTGGTTGCAGAGATATTCTCTTGCTCGCCAGCAATCATATACACACCTTCATTAGCAGATGAAGCTGGTCAGCGGGCAAATCATTGGAATGCCATCCCATGCCTGCTGAGCATACAAGAAGTATGGACACTATCCCAAAACCTGTGAACACAGTCTGTAGAAACAAAAATGGTCAGACCTGTCCAAACCATCCATACTGATCGTAAGAAAGCTACACTCATGAAATGACTGTTAAGACTCGCTACAAAACTTACCAAACCGAAGAGGGCCAGATAATCCTCTAAGAGGAAGACTCCACCTCTGATATATCGAACATAAAATCGTAACGCAACGGATGCTATGGCTATAGTCCAGAAGATGCCGAGCGTAGCAAGCACGCCTTTCCCTGCTTCGTTGAGATGGCGATGCGGTTGACCATGATGGACCTTCGGATTATCTGCAAGGCTGAACGCATCCATACTGGTGATAGAAATTGTGAGAAACCATATCACTTTGATGTAATTGATCGGCCTTTTTGCTCCCTTTTTTCTCCTGTGCTAATTTTCTGTTTTGTTTTGTTGTTTTTTTTTCCCCTCCTGAGACCACCATAGAATAGGTGTGTGCAGTTGCACACTCTTTCCTTCGCTGAATTGCAGTTTTGAACATACTCGAGATGAGAGCAGCCAGACAGTTGATGAAACTGCCTGTGTAAAGTAAATCAGACCAGAACTATGCCTTGATCTTCCGCTTCAGAGAATCAAAGAGAAAGGAGGTTAGAGCCGGGGTAACAAAATAAGATCCGAATACCCAGATCTAGATCGAACCGTAATTAGTGCCAGGAGGAACAAAGATAGGGGATAGAATCAATGACGACCCAGCCAGATAGACGAATATACGAAGATGGAGGGAAATCCTGCTTTTCTGTTCCGTGAAGGGAAGCAATATAGATAGGAACGGAAGCAAAAGGAAATCACATTCCTTCACATTCCTTTTTTTTTTTCACGCGTGCCTCATGGCACTCTTGTGACCAAATCCATATCGCTAGGTCAATGCTGGCCGACAATTGAACGGACGTGCGAAAAGGGACGGAGAAGTTTGCATACAGCACGGTAGGTAGTCCACCAAGTCACTTCGTGATAGAGTGTCTTCAAAACTCTCCTCCATGTTTTTGTTGCTGAGAATAACGGAACTCCACCTGCTGCTATCATCATTACATGACGAATGATGAAGATCAATATGAGGTCGGGGTAAGAAAGAGCGGGGGGTGGGTTGAGACCACAAATGGAGGAAAATCAGTGGGCACGATTTTCGGAGGTGGCAACTGAAGGAGCAGAGCACCTGCCGGGTGTACGAATACGATGCCCTTCACTTTTCCAGCTCTGGGAGCTGCTGATTCATTGCTGTCGGCCATTCCCGCGAGATGAAGCCAGTTAAGAAGAAGAGATGGAAGCCCATTCCTATACTTCTTAGCAAAGATGGCCGTTCATGCAGACGATGCTGAGCCAATGCGAATCCACGATTGGTTGTCCGGAGCTAGCTTCCAGTTGAGGACTGGTATTCTCGCATGGATGGACAGTGAGGGGGCAAAAATCGTTTCACCAGCACGGAATAGGATGACACCGGTCTTTACACAATCCAGGCCCAATGCCCACGCTCTCGCTCCTTCTGTCTAATTAGTCCAACGCCTTGACGCGGTTTTGCAGGAAAACGAAGGCTGTGTTCAAGCAAGATCGAATAAAAAATCACTTGCAGATGTGCCTAGGAGGATGACACAATGCTTCCGCTACTCGAAGGCCAGTTTCGTTCTCTTGTTTTTCTTTTTCTTTTCCTTGGTGCGTTCTCCTGGATCTGACAAGGAGGATCCCTAATAATTCATCTGAGTTTGTTCTTCTCTCTCCTTCATCCTCCTCGACAGGCGTATCGGTGAGACATAGAAGCCCACACTGCAGGACATGTACTGTGCTGCATATCAAATCGCCTTTTGTCCGATGAAGGCAACTAGCCAAGTCGCTCATTCGCAGCAATCCTGCCAAAGCCCAATAGTACTGTGATCAATAACTGTGTAGCATCGCGTAGCACTCGCCCGAGCCGTCCTCCGGAAGAAATGGTAGTCAGAACAGCAGCGACAAGCAGCGCCTCCCTCTCTCCACCTCACTGCTGCTGCTCCTGTTGGGACTTCCTGTTGGAAGCTAGCCGATACCACCTCAGGTGAAGAAGCGTACAAAACCGACCCGTTGCTACCCCTGGATTGGTTGATGCCTGATCGGTAGTCGTACCCCCGGTTCAGGGTCAAGTCAGGCCTTGGTCAGACAAATGCTTGACACCAGGAAGTCGGGTCAGTTTATAGTGAACATATGCCAGTACTGGATGGAGACTTCACATCTTCAGCAGTTACCAAATCGAATGTTCCAATGCAATGCAATCTCTTTCCGCGCTCAATCAGGTTGCATCTCCGAAAGCAGAAGTGGAAGATTCGGACAATGCGAACGAACGGGCAGGACTAATGCAGGTGCTGGGGATTTATTTAGGAGGGCGAGGAAGAGAGAGGTAGAATAACAGAGTATGTAGTCACGTAATTGTATATTCCAGCGAGATGAATGCCTAGCTTGACTCACTTACAAGACTTCTTTCCCTCTCCCTCTCTCTATCTGTCTCGTCCGCTCGTGTGCCTCGTGGCTTTTTCGATGGATACGTAATCAAATCTCCAATATGATGATGACCCTGATGTCAGGTTCCCAGTTATGAATCGGCACTCATGCGTGAAATCTGTTGAGCTGGTGGACAAGGGATGAAGTGAACGGCGTGAAAGGGGTTAGTATGAGTAGAAAGGATAGACGAGAGAGACTATATGGCCGATCAGAGCCGAAAAGATGTATGCATCACTATGTAAATTTCCTGGCTTTCTGGCTTCTCTTCTCATATATCATCAGACGAATAAAGTCCACTTGGCTAGGCGACACCTGATCATCTGTGATCGTCTGCCAGATTGGCGTGTGCGTATATCTTCGTATGCTTCTTCCCAATGAGTAAGTACTTGCTCCGATGCATCGACTGGGACGATGGAAATGGATTGTCGTGTTTAGAGCTTAGCTATGGTATCCAGATGATGCGAGAGAAAGTGTGTGTGTGCTGATACCTTTGTTCCAACTCAGAATGACTTCCAAATGCAATGACTTTTCCAGGTATTAGTATAAGGCAGGCAGCAAATCGCAAACAGACGAGGAAATGAAGAGATGCCGACCATTGTGATGGTACAAAGAAGGACAATCTAATCAAGCAGAACTCAAGCCAGAAAGATAAAAAAAAAAGTACTCCTTAGGACGGCGGAAATGAGACAAGAATAAATAAATAAAAAAGAAAAGAAACGAAACGAAACAAGGTGGTTTAAGCAAACACCTTCTTTGGTGCTAATATATCCTGCGCAGCATGCTCTTGTCCCTCCGTAGTCAACCCCAATCCAGTCCTCTTCACCGTCCGATCCGTAGTGCCAGTCTGTCTCGCGGCATATCTAGCAGCCTTTTTCATCCTAATCTCACTCCGAACCTGGTTCGGACTGACAAACTCGCGATTTTCATAGATAACCGGACCCCCAAAACTTCCCTCGAGCATGAGGATAGGCGTCAAGACGAAGCGCGGACCGATCTCAACGAGTGAAATATCAGGCATGCCTGTGTTGTGGTGTTTAGATTTTTTCTGTTTTTTCTTTTTATCGTCATCAGCGCTCTCGGTGGTGGTGGGTAGCTTCAAAGCCTCAGCTTGATGGCCGGGGACATTCGCGGCACTTCCACCTTCAGTTTCGCGGATCTCAAAGACACGGATCCAGATCTTGCCGTCGACGTAGTAGATGCCAATGACACGATCGATAAAAGGTTTCATCCCCTTGACACCCCTCTTCGGCACGCAGAAGACATTCTTCAGCATCTCTCGTACAAGTGCGCGCCACTCGTTACCGGGTTTACCGGACAAAGTCATTGAATCATCGAAAGATTGATCAAAGACAACGATACCACGTCCACCTTTCAAACAATTGCCTGCGAAACCGGTGTTCAATTCTCCCATGGTATGCATATTGTTGACGTGAAACTTGACGGTGGGACCGTTAGGCGGACGTGAAATCCAGAGGTAAAGATCCTGACCACTCTTCTTTGCTTCAAGGAAGAAGATGACATTGCAGCTGTGTAATTCGGCAAGAGAGTTCAGAAGTAAGTTGTAACCAGCGATCTTCTTGCGGGTATCGAGTTTTGTTTCCTTGTGAGTGTGTGGGAGAAGAGCGCAGATGTCTGCTAGCAAATGTCGATGTCTGCGACGGAGAATGGGAATCGCGATCAGCGGGAGACCATTCTCTCGGTAGTAAGAAAAGAATGAAAACAAGAGAATGTTTCTCCCTCTTCGCTTTCTCTTGCATCTTGTTTTCTTTTTTTCATCTTCATATCGGAGCAAAGAGCAAAAGAGGGAAAAAGAAAACACCTTACCTATGCGTAACACCTCTCGATGTCAACATCAAAACTCTTGTCTTGGGCATATATCCAGTCTTGCTCCCTTGTTTCTTTCCTTTCTCCCCTTCACTACCATCCATCATATCAACATCATCCCCATCCTCGTACTCATCATCATCCCCATCGCTATCCGTATCACTCTCGTCTGGAAGCATTTCCATACTCGCTAAAGCAGCTTCATCTTCCTCGTCTTGTTCGCGCCGTTTCTGACGCTTCACGATTGTTTTGTAGACGGTAGACATGATTGTTGATTGCAGGAATATCGCAACGATATAAGGCGCGCGAGAGAAGGGAAAAGAAGAAAAAAAACCCCCCAGATGCTGAATAGACTCTTGACAAGCTAGCTGTCCAATCTTTCTTTCGTCTCTCTCTCTCTCTCTTCTTTCTATTCGATTTGATTTTAATTTATTTTATTTCACGTTTTTTTTTTTTTTTTTCGAAGTATCGCTGAACCGGCAGAATATTATAATTTCCATCGTATCGCTTACCGCTTTAAGTATCACCTGACTGTCACATGGGCTCCATTTATGAATCATTCATAAATCGTTTTGTATGCTTCCTCTTCTGTTTTATATTGTACACCTCCCGTTATGTCTCTGATTCTTTAATTTCTTCTCTCTCTCTCTCTCTACACAACCGTCCAAGCAAGGGATGGAAGGGGATTCGAATCAAGAGGTAGTACTTGAGAATGAATAGTTTCCTAGATATGAAAGAAGGGATTGAGAGCAGTGATCGACGATGAAAGAGAAAGAAAGGGAGGAGAAGGAAAGGAAAGGAAAGGAAAGGAAAGGGGAAGGGGAAGGGGAAGAAGGAATTGCAAGAGAGAAATAAAGTCGAAAACAAGAATTCCAAAGTATTCAAACAAAAATTATCTATAATAGTAGATATTCAGGGTATCACCGAGAAGAGATTAAAAAAGAAATTAAGAGAGCAAGCAGCAACCACCGAAACAAGAGAAGGGATAAAAGAAAAATGAGCACAGGAAAAGGAGTGACGAGACGACAAACGGAACAAGGCAACAAAGCATTTCTTTCCCATCTCATCCCAAACCCCTTTCCTGCAAACCCTCTCTCTCCCTCTCCCTCTCCCTCCCCCTCTCACCAAGCATACCCATCCTCAAAAACCTCATCCTGCCCATTCCATTCCTCATCCCCACTACTCTCCGTATCAACAAACTCATCCGCCGTCCGCAGTATATCCGTCGGCCTCATATTGTCCATACGTATACGTACAACATCGCACATTCCTTGAACATGCGGTACCTCCAAATCATCTTCATTGTTGTTGCTGTTGCTGTTCCTACCGCTGCCATTGTTGGTGGGATCAGTAGATGAGCGCGTCGTACGAGTTGAGTTGGTACTAGCTGTAGCTGTAGCTGTAGTTCTGCCGGAAGTAGACTTGAACTCAGCATCATCATCATCATTATCATCATCCTCATATCTACCACCATCATCACCATCACCATCCTCGTCATCGGTGTCGCCATCGCGGTAAGAAGTGACACGGGTGATTTGGCGTCTAGGTCTGGATTTTGAAAGAGGGATTGGTTCTGATCCTGCAGGCGACAATGTGCGAGCATCATCACTCTTACCATCAGCACCACCACCACTTTTGTATCCCAAAGTACACCAAGTCGGATTAGGCGGTTCCGAACACCTCCTGAACGCTTTTTCAAACTTCGCCTCCCACTTCTTTCTAAAGCTCGCCCTGGATCTCCACTCGATCGTCAGTATAGCATTGATGATCAACACGCGCAGATCCTTTAATTCATGCGCGCAATCGAGTAGCGAGTTGAACACGTCCACGGCTGTTCGTTCACTCCACCTCCCCGGACGATCTATTTCAAGATGCTGTAACGTCTTGGGCCAGGTTGGTGGATCGTATCCCTCGTCAGAAAGTGTTATTATTGTTTTGTATATCCCGTTGCTACCTTGACCTTCTTCGTCGGGGATAGTTATGGTGGAGGTATTGATGATGGGCCCATCCGCGTTGAAGCCAAACTTCAGAACCTCGAGGTTGGGGCATAGAGTGGCTAGATTTGTGATGAATGACATTGTGAGACTGGGGTTATGTTTGACGGTTAATTCCTTGAGTTGTGTACCGTGACTGGCAAGGAAGAGCGTGAATGTGCGGGATGTGAGGTACTTGCAACTGTCTAGGGTAAGCGAACGTAATGAGTTGTTAGGGAGATTCAGTAGAGCGCCCTCGTCGAGGATGGAACAGTGAGAGAATTCGAGATGTTGGAGTGTAGGCAACATCTTGACGGCTTCCGCAAGACTTTGACCAACAATCGGCATTGAGGCAAGTTCATCAGTAGCCGGTAATACATGATGAATTTGATGTTGTTGTTGATGATGATGATGATGATGATGATGTGGTTGAGGTGCCGGCTCACGCATCAACAACAACGATAAAACCTCATCGTTGAAATTGACAAACCTCAACGTTCTCAAGGAAGTAAAACATGGCCGCGTGTGATAGACCGATAGTGCATCCAAGGAGATATCCCTCGGAACACGCATAACACTCAGATTCCAGTCCCACGACCTCAACCTAACTTCATTCCGATCCAACGCATCAAACAGCCCTTCCCAATCAGAAAAATAAGATGTCCGACCAGGCGCATCCTGCGCATACTCCAGGAATCTCAGATTCTGCAACCTCGGCATGCGCGAGACTAGTTCGACCAATTGCCACTTCTGCGCGGTGTAATGCGGCCAGTGTACCTCCAAGTCATGGATTCTATTGGCGTAGTTCGTGAAGAGTTCGTGTGCGGGTTGGGAGAGTATTGCTTGCAGTCGGTTGAGTTTCGTAATGGGATATAAGGGTGGTGAGTTCCATATAACACCGATGGCGGCGTCGAAGAAGGATCGACAGAGTCGTGCGACGCCTAGCATCCATTTCACGTCATGGGCATGGTGGGTTGGTCTGTGACTTGACATTTCCCAGGCGTAGAGGAAGATGTCGTGAAGGATGTGGTATGGTAGAGCCTGCCATGGGGGGATTTTCGCGGGATCGATGATGGTGGCAGCGGCAGAGAGAGAATTGGTAGAATCTCGAGGCAGTGTGTTGTTTCTTTTTCGTTTTTTGTTAGGAGAGTATAGTACGGAAGAAGCAATCTGTGCGCTTTTGTTTCTGGTTTTGCGGAAGAGGGACGATTTTGCGTATTGTGGCGATGAGCGTGTTATTTTCGATGGAAGGGATTGTTCGGGGAGGAGAGTGAGTGATGATGATGATGACGAAGAAGAAGAAGATGAAGATGACGAAAAGGAAGAGGGAGAGAAGGAGGAGGAGGAGAAGTGGTTAGGGGTGACGGTAGTGGTAGCAGGGTGTAGGGAAGGAGGATTGGAATATTCTCTATTTATGATGGCTTCAGGTCTTTTGTTTCGTTTTCTAGGAGAGGAGGAGGTATGAGCGTAGAGAGAGGTTGCAGTAGCAGAAGAGTCATCTTGACCAGCAGGCAGGTAGTCTGCATCAGAGTAATCATTCAGAAAAGCATTGATGAATTCATCATCGGTGTCTGAATCTGCTTCACGATAAGAATTGACCTTGCGACGACTTGCGCGATCTGGATTGATAGGACGACGACGGGAAGAAGGTGGAGGAAGTGGACGAAGAGAGGGAGCCATGACTGGTGGTGGGGAAGAAGTAAGAGGAGAGACGGTGCCAGTGGATGACTGGATGACAGAGGAGAGGGTGTGTGTGTATGTATGTAGGTAGGTGATGTATATGTAGGGGCGATGAGAAGGGATGCAGTTTACTTCTCCCTTGTTCATGAGCAGGGATTTGAAGATGGTATCTTGCTCTTTTTTTTTATTTTCTTTTTCCTTCTTTCTTTCTTTCTTTCTTCCTTATACAAAACAGAATCTCCAAATCGAAGAAGAAGAAGAAGAAGAAGAAGAGAAAAGAGAAAGTAGAGAGTGAAAAGAGAGGAAAAGAGAGAAGGAGAAGAGGGAGAGAGAAGAAATAGAAATGAAAAATAAAAAATGAATTTTAAAGTAAAGAAACATTTTATGAACAGAAGATCATCAGGATGATTAGATATGATTAGATACCAAAAGTAGGCTAGATTTGGATTAGCGTGCATATTATTTAGATTAGATAAGATCATGCCATTTCAATGATAAGAGAGAGAGAGAGAGAGAGGGGGGAAAAAGAACAGAACTGGTCAAGGAGAGAAAAAGAAAAAAAAAAATAAAAAAAAAAGAAGAGTACAGTGAAATAAAAGTTGGATTTGGACTCGATTCTCCTTTCTCCTTTCTCATTTGAAGGGGAATCTGGAGCTGCCGTTGCCCTCGTCAATAGAG
>JAGYHZ010000185.1:0-14608 GCA_024244195.1 Ascosphaera aggregata | reverse complement strand
ATTATCATTATCATCCTCCCTCTCCTTCTCATCGTCATCGAATGGAAATTTCACCCGCAGTTGCTCCTCCTTCACTACGCCTACGCCCACATCTACTTCCTCCGCAAAGAACACCGCTTCCATCATCGCAACTTCCACCACCACCAACAGCAACAGCAACAACAACAACAACAACAGCAACGAAGACGACGACGGCAAAAACGATAAAAACAGCGACGGTAACCAAGCTCGATCTCGCAGACACCGGCGCGCACTCTCAATAACTTCCCACGATTCTCCCACTCCTCGTGCCGCCGTTACTGGTCCGGATGGTGCGGCCGCGAAAACATCTACTTTAACTACCTTTACTTCTAAAGCGTCAGCTGTTTCAGGTTCACTCGGAAATTCTAGTTCAATTACAGTTTTTCCTTCCTCATCATCATCAGCAGCAGCAGCATCATCATTGTCTTCTTCTTCTTCTCCCTCTCCGTCTGCTACTTCTGCTGCCGTTGCGTGTTCACGTCAAGCAAATGGTTACGGCAAGTCTTCCGCTGCCACTATGGTAACCTCGTCTTCTCAACACCAGTCGCTCGTCACTTCTAGTACCAATCGAGACTGTGCCACCGCTCCAGGTAAATCTTCCGCGTCCACTGCTGCAAAGGGAGATGGCAATACTGGCACCAGAAACAGCAACAACAGCAACAATAACAACAACAATGCATGTTCTACTGTAGGAGTTGCCCCAGGCGCGGGCACTTCTTCCTCCATGTCCCAGCAGCCTGCTTCTCTTGCGCCTCATACTTCTCATCATCAACAACAGCAACTTCACCACCACCACCATCACCACCATCACCACGTTCCGTCTTCGTCGCAGCAGCAGCAACAGCAGCCGCCTGTCAATACTATCGCTTTGGCTTCGACTATTCTCAAGTCTTGCCCCATGTACGACACCATCGCCATTCTGATTTTCTTATTGCAGTTGCCACCCATCGTCCTCACCCTCGTCCATTTTTTATTCGCTTCTTTAACTTTCATGCCTCCAGCTGGTATCTCCACTAGCGCTTTGACATCCAACTTCGACATCTTTCAAGGTCCAGCTGGCACGCCTTCCCTGAGTACAATGATAGCAATGGATGCTTTCTGCCTCCTCATATGGGGCCTATTCATGTGGACATGGGCTCAAAATTTCGCCATTGATCTCGCTCAGGTACAAGTCGCAATTACCCTTGGCGGTGGCAGTTCCGAAAAGAATGGCGGCGTCAACACACTCTGTGTCCTTGTCGTACTGTTCCTACATATCTTGCGAAGTCAGGGAATACAAGATTTCGTCGTCAACAGGTTACTTTCCGCAAAGGTCGTCTCCGCAGAAATGATTGCGAAAATCGCTTCGATGATTCCGGAGGATGTACGCAGGGAACTTGGAAATAGAGAACCACCTCAGCCACCCACTTGGATCAGAAGTTTGCTTGCTGTGCATATTCTCGCTCAGGCTGGAACAGCTATGGCGAGACGGTCAATGGCTAAAAATCGATCACCTGCTCCTTCAAAACATGGGAAACGTGGAGGTGTCGGTAGTACTACTGCTGGCGGCGGTAATGGTCTTGGGAACATTGATACTGAAGCAGCCGCAGGTTCAACGTCGCATGTTGATCTTTCGTCTTTTGACAGTACACCTGGCGCAACGTCCTCAACGTACTTTGCTTCAACCCAGGATAGCGCTCCGACGACTTCCATCTCTCATCACAATGTTACGAATACACCGCCTGCAATCAAGGAAACTCGAGAACGAATATCAAGCGCGAAGAAAAGACGACGCCAAGCGAATCAAGTGCGAAGTCGGCAGCCCTTCTGGGCTGCATTGGCTAGTACCAAAGTCACCGTTATGAGGGAATATGAACATTCACGAACAGTAACCTGGTCTTCTTCTGCGTTTTCTTCTGCTTCTTGTTATGCATCTGCATCTGCTACTTCTTCTTCTTCTTCTACTACTACTACTGCTGCTGCTGCCGGCGCCGGTGGTGCTTCTTCAAATACTGCTTCAGCAAACTATTCGTCTTCGTTCGTTTCATCTGTTCCTTCTGCACTGTCAGCCGTGTCGGGGTCGGGTTATGTGCATCCCTTGACAGAGGATGATTTTGAAGGTGGTTTGGTTCAGGAAATATGGATAACGAGCATTGAGAGTTCCGCCATCATATTTGCCGCGAGTGATTTTCCAGTTGTTACTGGTGACAGTGCCTATGCTCAGCATATCGGCGCTGCTAACACTATTACCTCTTCGACTGCTTCTACGACATCCCTTCCATTCTCCGCATCAGACAGGAAAGAAGATGACGATGCCACTTTTGACCAACAATTCGATACTTCAAACCCGTTCCACGTCTATGTCAACGGAGCCCCCTGGGCAACTGTCAGCATGGTTCCCGTTCCGCAGAACACTGCGGAGCCGTCATTGGTTCGTTGGCGGGGGGAAATTTCAGGACTTGCACCCGATTGTACATACAGCTGCAGCTTCGTTCGGGGAGACACCGGTGCAAAGATTTCCGTCATGAGCGTCAAAACATTGAGAAAATCGGAAAACGAAGGTAAGTGAGAGAAAGTAACCGTTGTGGAAAATCACTGTGCATATATTGTTCTCTTCCCATCTGCGCTTCATGTTATTTGCTTTTCTTTCTTTCTATTTTTTTTTCTTCCCCCTCTCATTTTTATTTTCCTCGCCGGCGTTCTTTTATCGCTAGATCGGCCAATTAACCCTTCATCAAATCCTTGACGTTTAGCATATGCATCCCCGAGCAACAATACTTCACGCCCTTCGCTTCGACCTTCGTCACCACTCACAACCATGAAGAATTCTGTGAGATCAATGGAGGAACAACTCACCCAGCGTCGTCAATACCTTCGCAAAGTCAAAGGCGATCAAAAGGCAACAGTCTCGCGTCTCCGCAAAGAAGTTGAAAACTACGCCAACCGGCTCAAGAGCGCCAATGATGAGAACAAGCAAAGGCAGCGTATCATGCAACTGGAAAGAACAATAAAACAGACCGAAGAACAGATCCACTCATTGTCCGTTCGTGTCAAGGATTCGGAGAACGTACCTGAACTTGAACGGGCGGAATGGAGAAGGGCTCGCAGCCGATTTGAATCTGAGATGGAAAAATTGGTTGAGCTCCGTGCCGATCTCGATCGGATCCGCAAAGCGTCTAATGAGAGCGTATCGGCCGTTCAGTCCGAGTACAACAACACTGTTCAGAAGCGTGAACGTCTTCAGGCTCGCACCGCGCGGTTGACCGAACAACTTGAACGTATCACTGTTGCCAATGAGAAAGGGATGAATGAGCGTGAACGGAGGGCGGCCGAGCAATTGGCTCGTGAGCAGGAGCGTGTCAATATTGAGGCGAACTTTTTGGAACAAATCACCCTCTTGACGAACTCTGTTCATGATTATCAAGGAAGGACGGCGAACCTCTGGTCACAGGCCAATGCTATTGATCAGGCTTTTCAGGCACAGCAGCAGCAATATTATCTTCTGCATAATAACGTCAATGCTGCCGCGGCAGCCACTGCTGCTTCTGGAAGTGCACTCAACGAATCACTCACTCCTGATGTAAATCCAGATATGGCTACTTCTTCGGCTACAGTGCCCGCAACGACGCGATCTGGTGGCACTCCTGCTCTTGCGGCGTTCTCACCATTTGGACAATCCGCTGTAAATCTGTCACCTGGCCTTTCATCAGCAGCGTTACTTCGGAGTTCTTCGACTGATCAATTTCATGCTTCATCACATCCTCATCCCAATCTGCCTCATACTACGCATCACCGTCACCATCAGCAGCATCCAGCCATTACGCCAACCTTCAGCTCGTTATCTACTACTCCTGCAGTGAAATCCGCAATCTCTTCCGCTGCTACTGCCTCTGCAGTTGAAGCGCATACCCCTAGCGTTAGTGGTAGTGCTAGCGGGTCGAATAGCAACAGCAACAACAGCAACAACAACAACAATAAACGCAACCGATCCCTCTCGAATTTCTCGGGACGGAGTATCCAGCTCGACAGAAACGGTACTCCTTACGTTGCCGAGGTGTTGAATCGACCGTTCATTCATGAGAATGCCGCTGCTAGTACTCCAGGAGTTACTACTGCTGCCGGTGGTGGGTCAAGTGCGATGACGGCACTGACGAATCGGGAGTCACCCCAAGGAGGATCTGGTTGTTCGCTTTCATCAATGCAGTGGGAAAGCGAAAGCAGTCCCGTTGTGATCACTGCAACTACAATTGCTACAGCGGCTGCTACCACTACGAGTAGTGAGAGTCCCGGTTCCTTTCACGCGGGGTGGAAGAAGAATGAGTAGGTGTTGAGTCGAGCTGTCAGTCGCACGTGACGTCTTCCTTGCTAGGAGACGGATGGACTTGTTGTTTTACTTGGTCTGATATCTGCCTGCCTACTTTCTGAAGAACACGGAGCGATCATGTCTTTCTTTTGCTTGAGATGAAACGCCTTCTCTTTCTTAATCCTGGCATCTCTCCCCTTCCTTGCTCCCTTCTCACCTTTGTCAAATTCATGAACTAGAGTTACCTGTTTTTTCTTTCCACTTCCTATTTCTCCCTTTGTCCATCTCTTTGCCCTTACCCCTTTACAGTGTACAGTATACAGTGATGGCGTCTCCTCTCATCTTTACTTGCTTGTCCTCTGCCGGGATATACAGCACGGTGGATCGGTACATGCAGCAGAAGGAGAGGGACTTTTGTCAATAAGAGTGATAGAAGAAAAGAAGAACATAAAAAATAGAAGGGAACAAACGGCGGAGGGAAGATGGGCCGGAAGAAGGTAAAACAGATGAACATTGCGTCAAACAGCCAATGGACCTCCTTCGTCGGCTGCCGAGTTTTTCTCTTCTATTGTCTCAATTTGTGTGGGAAAAAAAAAGTATAATCAAGGCTCCGTTATCATCTTTCCGACCCAAGTATCCCTTCTGGGATGTACCTGTCTAGCATCGTAGGTTCGACGCAAACGGGAATCACGTCAGAGCCTATCTCTTTGACAGTCGTGCTTTCCAATCCTTTAATTCACCTCCTTCTTCCCTATTCGCGCATTGGTACGTAGCACTTCTTAGGGGTAAGGTTAGTTTTCATGTGCGTGGGTAAATGAGTCCTAGCAGTTCTAGAGGGAGAGCGAGATTTCCGGATGGGCTTTGGGAATCAATCCAATGAAGCAGGTTACACCCAGTAAGGGTGTCTGGTTCTCAAAAGGGGGTTGACGATGATGGCGACAAGAATGAATCTTATCCCTGATCCATACGTAGGTTGATGCTGCGGCATCACGCCCACCCCCGACACCATTAACTCAGTTCATATCCCTATCAACTTTCAGCATTTGAATACACCTTCGCCATCGCCTCCCAATGCTTGTAGCACATTAGTCCTTTGTCCGGTGACGGTTCACAATAATGACTCGATGGGAGGCAAAATACCAAACTCTCATCATGGCGTATAAGATTCCTTCAACCGTCCTCCTTGTATCGTTCGAACTCTTCAGAGACAGGTTCAGGCCAATTTCAAATACTGCTTGAAAGTCCGTCTGTCCTCCTTTTGATCAGCCATCACTCCACCCCATATTGCTCATCTTTGTTGAGCTATAGGCACGAGCAAATATGACCGAGAGTGGTAGCGAGTGGGTCATGGTGATGATCACCTGGGCCTTGTTCTGCTGCGTCATGATCACTGTCTTGTGCATTTGCATCTCACGCCCCGTCTTCAACTGTTTGTCTCTCCAGCGTGCTTCGTGGTCTTTGCCCATAACCCCCCCCCCTTTTTTTTCTTTTCCTTGCTACCTTCAGTTCCACTGACTTGACCCTTAAACCCCCATCTCCACAGTGTAACCGAAATCCAGCGTGCTGAGAGACTCGCTCAAGAACTCAACGCTCTCCAGAATGAGCTGGGTAAGCATGAAGGCCCCCTCCTTTCTTTGTCTTTTTATTTCGCTCTTTTTTTCTTTTTCATTCGTCTCTTTAGGTTGGACCTCTCGCTGACATGACTGGGGAATGTCAACAGAAGCGGCTCAGAAAGCAGCAGAACCCAACCACCGGGGCACAACCGCCGCCCCGGCACCCGTGGCTACGAGCGTCGGAGGAAGTGCGACTGTTAGCTCACATGCAGCTACCACGTACGCAGCGGCTCCGAATGTGACTGGCCTGGAGCCGGAACCGGTGCCGGCGCACAGCATGCTGCCACCGCCAGTATTCCCTTCACCGGCCCAATTAACCGCGGAACTTATTGAGGAGGCAATGAGAGGGAGCCCACTGCTCAAAACTTGGCTATCATGCCTTTCAATTGAGAAAGTAAACAAACAAGGGGGTGAGATCCTTGGGTCTTTTTCTCGAGAAAGGTTTTTCTTCTGTGTAACTCTTGTCGGTTCGTATGATTGTTGCAATTCTGTTACTATATGACGTCACTCGTAACTGCGGAAATCCCTGTTTTCTTCTTTTTTGGTTTTCCTATTGCAAGCGTTCTCGTACTGTTAAACCCTCAATGGAGTTAAGGTAACTTAGTGGGAAAGTCCATAATACTGGCAAGCCAAGTTTCTTATCTAGTAATCACTTGCCTGGGGAGTCTGGAAATGGCCAAGGAGGGCAAGGGAGTATGTTCCGTAAGGGAAAGTACCTTTCTAGCTGTACTTCCTGGCCCACTTGTCAGGTAGATAGGTGCCTTCAGAGGCAGGTTTTGAGCAATGAGACGATTGTCCTTGACCTGGGAAGAAATGAGCTTGGTGGGAAGCCCAAGTCATGGCCCAATGCACTTTCCATTATTGAGGTATGGTTGTATTGATCTGCCTCGTTTGGTTGTCGTAATGTTTTTTGTATGCAGGAAGCTGGACTGTCATGCTTTGAACTCTCGTTCCGCATTATATTCATTCTTACTCTGTTTTCCTTCACTTCTCATCTAATCTTTCCAATCTGATTTTCCTCCATATACCCACGAATCCACCGCCGACAATCTTATCGCCCACCTTGGGTCGGCAGACAAGCACAGGTTGTCTCTCAGTTCGGGCAACGTCATGTTCACTTTCTATCTTAGCATCCGTGGATGGCTCGTCTCCTTTCGCTTCTTCATCCGCATCACCTTCGTTGGAAGATGTTGGCTTAGTATATATAGCAGCAGGCTTAGGCCTTCTCACCATAGCCGTCCGAACATCCCAAATTCTTCCGCTGCTAAGGCCCGTACCCAACTCGACAGCTTTCTCCAGCATCAATGGTAACCGTAGTTTGTTGATTAGCTGAACGCAATCTCCTATCTGCGTCACGCTGGGCATGAAGACGGCTAAGATACCGTCGACGTTGAGAATGCGAGAGACGTGCGGTATACGTTCGTGTGCAGCTGGCATGTCTAGTATGGCGTACTGCAGAAATGCCATTTCTTCTTCTTCTTCTTCTTCTCCTTTGCTACTTTCGTCTAATTGTTGCCGTTGCCGTCGCTGATCCATTTGGTCCTCGATCCAGTTTTCAACGGGTGATGTGTAAAAGTCAACATTGCCGGCGTATATCCCCCTTCTAAATCCCCTGACGATTGTCTCTGCGTGCATCGAGTAGGCTGGCGATATATCCACAGTGTGAAGAATAGCGCCTCTCCTCGCTCTCCAGTGCGCAAGCTGTTGTTTCAGATCTGGATCGAGTTGTTGCAAATGTGATGTGTGGGACTCCTGTAACTCTGTCGTCTTCGTCCTTTTAGATTCAGGTGTTTGCCGTGGAGGTAAGCATGGTGGAGGCGGGTTAGCTGCATTAATAGCCCTCGCTAAATGAAGCGTCAACGACCCGTGGCCTGTGCCTGCTTCTAAGATTTCCAGGGGTTTTGCTGGTATATCGTTTCCATCTCCCGGAGGTGGGGAGACATGGATGTCGAGCAAAGAAACGATGAGGTTCGCATCAGCAGGGTAAATCTACTGGTGAGAAGAAGTGTTAGATTCAATGCAATTGGTTGTGATATCCGCGTTCACAAACACGTCCTGGGGTGCAGTACCCACAGGAGTCACTAATCGTGGTGTCAGAGTCGCATATTGTTCGAGGGTAGGATAGCTCAGCCTGTAGACGACATCTTTTATCTCTGCAGTCAGCAACGCTAGGCCATTTCTAATGTAGCAATGCATGGTAGAGCGGATGGCCAACCTTGATTGCTATTGACAGCATCACGGACTCGCTTTCCGATGATATCGTTATGGGGTATGAATCCTCGCTGTAATCTCATCTTGCCATCCAACTTCAGCGGACTGGTAATCATTGATCTTTTTCCGTGCACCATCACAATATCGCCCTCTGCAGAGCAAGGAAAAGACAATGAGCAATAATCGAAGAGGATATTTCATCACGAAAGGGCTCACCTTGAAATGTAGAGATATTGAAATGCAACCCCTTTCGTACAGAAGTGACATTCTTCTTTGCTGCTCTCTGTGGCAATGTTGGTACAGCTGCAGTAGCTGCAGCAAACTTGTGTAGAATGCGACGGAAAAGAGATGACAACATCCTTATTTCGGGGTCAATTGATATAACAATTGTATGAATTGAGTTGCGAAAATATTGCGACCGAGTTAAAAGCTAGATGGCAGGCCAAATTTGCAACCAGTGAGTCTTTCAATTGACGATATCTGAGTATCTCATTCTGATCATCCTCCATAATCCTCATCCATCATTGAATATATTTTATTTTTATTTTTTTTTTTACATTGCTGATCTTTATCGTATCTTATCGCATCTTATCTTTTTATTTTTTGTGTTATCTTATCTTATCTTATCTCGGTCTCTCACTTAATCCTTAGCCGTCATATAAAGTATCGCTGCTAGCATTGATGAAGCTCGGGATAAAGAAATGAGATGAATGGCTGAATCTGAGTGGATGGATTGGGTGATTGGGTGGCTGAATTAATTTGGTATCTTGTATGTGGATGGTTGGATAGAAGGATTATCTTCCTTCGATGATTGATGGATGGAGTGTCCCTTCCATTAAATAAGTCTTGAAAGGAAAAGGGAGAAGTGACCGTTAAATATATGTGCTAACTTCAACTTGCAGGAGGTGCCAGGATTTCACCGGATAAGTAGTGTCAGACACCACTAAAACACCTCAAGACCAGTTATTTATCTTTCACTCTCTCTCTCCCTCTCTTTTTTCGATTACACTACCTGTTGGAGTGGTTACATTACCACATCATCATCCCCCTTTTTCTTCCTAATCTCGCTACCTTCTCTGGCTTGCTGGGTAATCATGTCCGGCCGCTGAGAGTGCCATGATCCATCTGCGCAATTTGCGCTGGTTATTCAGGTTGTCCAACGCAGCCAGTCAAGTTTCTTCTTTTCTTCTCTGTCGTCCATACGCTCTGAATTAGTAGAGCAATAAAGGACCCATTCATACCAGCAGCAAGCATGGTGCCTAGGCGCATGGTATGTTGGTGGATATATCATGTATCAATCATTGTTCCTCCTCATACTTCTGCTAATTAGTCTTTTGGATCTGTTCAGGTACGTGCCGGCGTCCAAGTCGGCGCCTTCGCTCTCTTTGTGCTCTTTCTCCTCCTCATTGCCGACTCGAAATTCCGTCTTCTACCAACCGCAATCCATGAGCATCTCCCTACCCATCACCCTGGCCTAGTCATCACAGATGTCAAGATCGCAACATGTTCTTCTTTGAATCCGTTCTCCAAATGCAGTTTAAATCCGGCCCAGTGGCACCGTATTGAAAAGAATTTATACCTCGATAGAGCATGGACGTCAAGCGCATACGTTCATGTTCAGCGCAAGAAGGAGGAGGATCTAGCACCCACGGACCTTGTCGTGACAGACTTGAAAATCGGAAGATTGAATCCCGGGGCAGGAACGGATAATCAGTTCCAGGATCGAAACTATGGAATATGGATATTAAGGCAGCCCAAATCACAGGCGGACTTCTCTCGCGTTCTCACTTCTATTGATGTTCTCTTTGGTGCGGATGCCGCTGAGCCTAGACCCGGTTGGGAGCTTAAGGATCTGATGCTCTTCGATTCTTCGAGTGAGCCGAGATTGAGTCTAAGACGACAACCGGTAGCAGCAAAGGATAAACCTGTGCCTAGGATAAGGAAGGATGGGAAGTTCAAGATCATGCAACTGGCGGATTTACATCTGAGTACGGGGACAGGCATATGCCGTGAACCTGTGCCCAAGCCAAAGAAGTTGAAGGATTGTGAGGCCGATACTAGAACATTGCAATTCGTTGAGAGGTTGCTTGAGGAGGAGAAGCCGGATCTAGTTGTTCTATCGGGTGATCAGGTTAACGGTGATACTGCTCCGGATGCTGAAACAGCAATGTTCAAGATTGCAGACGTCCTTGCGAAGCGAAAGATACCTTATGCTACTATATTCGGAAACCACGATGACGAAGGAAATTTGGACAGAACGCAGTTAATGGAGATTATCGAACAACTTCCTTACTCCCTAGCTCGGGCAGGTCCCCAAGACGTGGATGGTGTGGGCAACTATTATATTGAAGTTATGGGTCGTGGGACGGCGGCTCATTCAGCTTTGACACTCTACCTTCTCGACACTCACTCTTACTCTCCGGATAAGAAGAATTACGACGGTTACGACTGGATCAAGGAATCACAGATTGAGTGGTTTAAGGAGGCGGCGCAAAGTTTGAAAAAGGACCATAAAGCATATACGCATATTCATATGAATCTGGCTTTCATACATATTCCGCTGCCTGAGTACAGAAACTCGAAGAATATGTTTGTTGGGAACTGGACGGAAGCGCCTACGGCACCAATGATAAATACGGGGTTCAAAAATGAGCTTGTGAAGGAAAACATTGTCGCCGTCAGTTGTGGACAGTGAGTATTGATGCAATATGCCCATCTTCTGTTATCTTTTTCTTTTTGGCCCGTGGTATATGTAATGATTGTTCGCTAACCGCATCTTGATTCACAGCGACCACGTCAACGACTACTGCATGCTTGAGAAGAAGGATAATGGAAATCCAGCAATATGGATGTGCTACGGAGGCGCAGCAGGTTTTGGAGGATATGCTGGGCCAGGCTACGGAGATTACATCCGTCGTGTGCGACTCTTTGATATCGACATGAACTCTGCTCGAATCGTCACGTACAAGCGTCTCGAATGGGGCGAGACGGAGAAGAGGTTAGATGAGATGATGATTGTTGATGGTGGGCATGCTATTGTGCCGGCAGTGTAGAGGTGGAGATCTCCTTCTTTCCCTCCCTCTGAATGATTGCTGTTCCGTTCCCTTCACCCTTCCTATTCTTCGCTCCCATACCTGCCTTTTTGTCGGCTCTGCTCTGCCTTCCTTGTCTTCTCTTGTCTTGCATTTCTACACGACGGAAGGACGTTTGTTTCCATTAACAGTCGCTCGATGAGAGGGATAACCTGACGACCCTTGACGTCCATCCATGTATCATACATATATCCGTGACATTGCTCTTTGAAACCTCTTACCATGGATTACCTGGACTTTTTGGATCATCATGATTATCATCATAATCACCATCATCATCTTCATCATCTTCTTCATCATCTCGTCCGTCCGTCCATCAATGTCTAGTTGACGTTTAATAAGTGTATCTGGAGTACCGTGTATCATACCAATACCGGCGGTTAACGTAATTAAACCCGTAATCCTAATACAGTACCACAAGCTTCCCCCAGACATCATCATCCACCGTCGACCACCCATCATCCGCGGTTCATCATCATCATCATCACGACGCACCCTTGCTACTACGACTTGGCATCTCCAGCTCCCCAACTCTGCTTAGAAGAGGGAAACCAGCTCTTTGACTTGTCTATCTGCCGCATCCAGTTCATTTTTGTAGGAAGATTCGCTGGTCTAGTTAGCCTTACTTCAGCAAAAAGCGCATCATGGATGAATCACCGTGGGATGGTAAGAGAGATTCTTCCTTCCCGTCATTCTCTCTCAATTGAAATGAAGTGAATGCTGACGATGTACTGACATTGCCAGATGAATCCTCACAAGGCCAACCAAACGTCGATTCAGCTGGTACGTTCTACTTCATATATTCTCGCGACAATCCTTCTTGCCGTTTCAGATGAAAAAACTAAGGGCGTCCATATCTTCTCCCCGCATCCGTGTGTTTGAATTATACGGATATGCACGAAGTGTAATGGTACTTGAATATCAACAAACCAACTGATCCATCACCACCAGGCTCCAATGACCCATCGCAATCGCAGCAACCCAAATCACCAAATGACAAGCCATGGCAAGAACAGCAGCAACAACAACCACAACAGCAACCCGCCCAAACAACCTCTTCCGCCTCATCATCATCTCGCGGTCCCCGCGGTCCACCAAGAAAAGTAGCCGCTCAACCCACCAAATTAGAAGCCGTCGACGATGCTCTCGACCCGCTGGGTCCTCTCGGTGATTCAGTCGGTAGTCCCAGCGTCGATGAACAAGGGCCTCCGCCTCCAATTAAGGAATCGCCCTTGGGAGGACTAGCCCATGCACATCTTCCAAGCGCCGCTGGATCGGCATTCGATTCCCGTGCGACTGGTATCACAAGGATGATGGGTGATGTTGACCTGGTTGATGGTGATGGCGCTTCTTCACGCGCTAGTGCGAGGCGGTTGGGGATGAAGACTCCGCCTCCTGTGCAGCCACATAGTGCGTTCGAAGCTGCTGCTGCTGCTGAGAAGATCGCAAGAGGCCAGGGTGGTGAGGTGGCATTGACTGGTGCTGGTGCTACTTCTTCCTCTGCTGCTCCTGCTGCGAAACCGGTGTTTGAAATTACCGTGGGAGATCCGCATAAAGTTGGCGATTTGACTAGCAGTCATATTGAATATCAAGTTAGGACTAAGGTACGTTGCTTGTTACGTGGAGAAAAAACACGAAGTATGCCAGGGCTAACTTTGGCTGGTTTCTCCTTTGAAATCAGACAACTTCAAAAGCCTACCGCCAGCCTGAATTCGCAGTATCAAGACGTTATCGTGACTTCCTGTGGCTATACAACTCCCTCCATAGCAACAACCCCGGCCTCGTCGTTCCGCCACCACCGGAGAAGCAAGCTGTCGGGCGATTTGATACGAATTTTGTTGAATCAAGACGGGCTGCGCTGGAGCGCATGCTGAACAAAATAGCTGCCCATCCCATTCTCCAGAATGACAGTGACCTCAAGATATTCCTGGAAAGTGAAGCTTTCAACCTTGATGTTAAGCACAAGGAGAATAAGGAACCGGACTTGGGACAGAGTAAAGGCATGTTCAGTTCGTTCGGTCTTGGTGGTGGTGGAAAGTTCGTCGAGCACGATGAGGTATGGTGACTGTCTGCCCCACACCCACCCCCTCTCTCCTGACACGATGAGAATCGAGTGCTAATTTCCCCTGACCTGTAGTGGTTCCACGAACGCAAGATATATCTCGACGCTCTAGAGGCACAACTGAAATCTCTCCTCAAAGCAGTCGATACAGTCGTGACTCAGCGCAAGGGTCTTTCCGAAGCTGCCAACGATTTCTCTTCCTCCCTCCACTCTTTAGCACTTGTTGAACTATCACCAGCTCTATCAGGACCTCTAGAGGGACTCTCTGAACTTCAGCTTCGCATCAAAGAACTTTACGAACGTCAAGCACAGCAAGACGTGCTCACGTTAGGCATTACGATCGATGAATATATCCGACTTATAGGCAGTATCAAGACGGCGTTTTCGCAGCGTCAAAAGGCGTACCACTCTTGGCACGCGGCTGAAGGAGAGTTGCAGAAGCGTAAAGCGACCTGGGAGAAGTTATTGCGACAAGGGAAGTCGCAACAGGACAGACTTACGCAGGCTCAAGCCGACGTAGCTGATGCAGAACATAAGGTACATGCCAGTCGTGTACTGTTCGAGGATATGGGACGTTTAATGCGGAATGAACTCGAGAGATTCGAAAAGGAGAAGGTGGAAGATTTCAAGTCTGGCGTGGAAACGTTCTTGGAGAGCGCGGTAGAAGCGCAAAAAGAGTTGATTGAGCTTTGGGAGACATTCCTGTTGCAGTTGGACGAGGATGATTCGAACCCATATTATCATGCGCCTGCGACAGGGACTAATCCCAATTCGCCGCTGGTCGGAGGCGGCGAGAATAACGCGGCATAGTAGCGGTGCCGGTCTGTCTGTCTGTCTGTTTGCGATGGTCCATAATGACATTGACAAAAGGTTGTACTTATTCTTTTTTTTCTAGTTTTCGAGGTCAATATATTCAAGCAAGTAGACAATGGAAATTCTTAGTTGTTTCCGCTCCTCACACTTTGAAAGTGCAAATAATCGTGCTTCATAGGTATTTTACATATCAGCGAGGATTGAAGGGATCCCGCTGGGCGAAAAAACATAGAAAAAAAAATAGAGAAACAGAGTATGTGACGGTATTTCTGAAGGGTTATCGAAGAAACAGCTTCCTTTCTCCTGTAGTGGATTCATTTCTGATAGTTCTCATTGCCTCTAACTGACCCCTTCACATCTCACAATGATTTCCTGCAGCTCTGGCTCAGTCAGAGATATGGGCAATTGACTTCAATGCGCCATCCAACTTGCATCTCTCTCATTTCTTCTTCGAGTCATCATGTTGAAATTCTGTAATTAAATCCAATAAACCACTATCGCCCGTTCCTTCGTC